>PVJI01008437.1:0-71176 GCA_004026765.1 Micronycteris hirsuta
CTGACTGGGGATCGAACCTGCAGCCTTGTGGTGCACGGGACATGCTCCACCCAAATGAGCCGCCCGGCCAGGACAAAATGTGTACCAGGCTGTGAGCTGGAACTCATCCGATGACAGCCCAGCGGTTCCCTACCAGGAACAGTGTTGCCTCCCAGAAGACGTTGGACATAGTTTTTGTTGTCACAGCCGATGAGGGGGCTGCTCCTGGCATCTCGTGGCTGGAAACCAAGGATGATCCTCAACACTCTGCAATGCTCAGGGTGGCCCCACAGGAAGAACTGTCTTGTCCCAAATGTTCACAGTGCTGAGGCTGAGCAACCTGCATCAGACTGAGAATAAGCTGCAGTCGCAACTGTGTGTGTGAGAGCAGACTGAGTGGCCTCAGCTCGGGGCTGTGAGCTGGCCCCTCCACCTAGGGGGGCCCCACACCCCCTGGGCTGCTGTCTTCCCCACATCAGCCGGTCTGACTAAATTGTTCCTTGTGCTAGTCTCTGAGGGGGCGGCGTCAGCGCCTGGGGACCTCAGAACTGCTGAGACATGCAGTCCTCGTGACTACATGCTGAGGGAGAATAGCCTCAAAAAAAAAAAAAAAAAAAAAGGGAAAAAATGCTCAGGGGGAAATGTTAAAAATCGGCTATGGTGGTTTTAGTTCAACAGGATGAGGCACTGCGGGGAGGCTGGCCTGGCCCGCTGTTCTTGGAATTTTGAGAGAAGTCCAGCCCTGGGGGCCGAGAGAGACCCTGCGTGAAACCAGGAGCCTGTGACCCATCAGTCTAGCACAGTCAGGTGCCAGCCTTAGCCACTGGCTCACTGGGTCTGATGAGCTGGTGACCTTGGGAAGCTCTCACAAAAACCTCTGACCTCCTGGCTCAACTCAGCCCGGGCTCAATGCTGAATCCTAAGCCTCGGCCTCAGCCACCCGTGAGCACCTGCTGAGGGCCTGCAGTGTACAGTGAAGGCTTCAGGAGCATCCAGACCCATGAGCCCCCAACGTGGCTCTCATGTGGCTCCCACTCTGAGGGAGAAGAATCCCTACAACACCGCAGAGCTTCCTCCGCGCCTGTCAGCCGGGCGAAGTCCGCAAGGCCTTCCTTCAGAGGGGGCTCAGTGGCCAGGCCTGACTTTGGGTTGAGTGGAGAAGGTTGGTGGGGGGAGGGACTTCACGAAGGGAGCCCTGAGTGAGCAAGGACACAGAGGTGGAAAAGCTTAAGGTGTGTTTGGGAGATAAAATCCTCTGTTTTGACCACAGGTCAGTTTAGGACATAGTGGGGCAGAACACTGGGCAGGTGTGTGCAGAGCCAGACCGAAAAGAGCTTTAGAGTTGGAAACAAGAGTCTAAAGCAAGTTCCCGAACTTCTCTGAGCCTTGGTTATCTCACCTGTAAAAAGAGGATAATCATGACCTTCTGTGTAAACCAAAGGCTTAGGGAGGCGGAAGGCATTTGTATTTAAGCTATGAGCAAGAGAATATGAAGAAGGAGAAGGGGGAGAAGAGGAGGAGGACGTTTCGCAGAAAGCTTGGCAGGTCTTGGTGACCGCCTGGATCTGGAGAACGAGGGCCAGGGACAGAGCGGCCGCGAGCCTGGGGGAGGGGAGCTGTCCGGAGAGTGGTGGGGGAGGCCAGAGAAGGGGGGTTGCAGCGCAGTGGGTGGAAGCTAAAAACGGATGTGCCGGGGGCAGCGTCCAGGACTGTACACAGACCCTGCTCCCTGAAGTGACTGCAGGCCCACGCGGCCTTGTAAGTGAGCATCTGCGTCACACAAAAGACCAAGCAGGTGTGTGGCACCTTGCGCCACACAGGCATTCGCCACAGGAACGCCACTGCATTCTGTCGGCTTTAAAATGTTAGGGTGTGCCGTGGAACATCCTCGGGCTACTCAGTCTGTCGCTAGCTGCTTCTTCGTTTTATTTCCTTCTGTTTTATCGGTTGGCGCTAGTGCGCGAGTTCAGAACTCTCTTTGTAGCCATGATTCCAGAAGTAGTGTGTGGCTCGATCACAGCAATTACCTGATATCTGTTTTCCTAATTAATTAGGAGAGTGGGCTAGGATCCTCACGTGTTAATTACGAAGTGAATAACAGCTTGCATTTTTTATCATTTTGCCTCTGGGAGAGCTTTATTGCCCTAGAGAAAATGAAACCATTTGTTGTCTTAGAACAGAATTAGAATGTGAAGTTTCGGTCTCCTCCACTGTGGTCAGCAAAGGCAATGGACAGAATACAGGCCAAGGGGCTGGGCATCCCGGCTATGTGACCTTGGCCAAGTCCCTCCCCTTCTCTGGGCCTCAGTTTCCTCCCAGACAATATGACTGGCCCAGGGGACTTTAAGCATTAAGATTCTCTGACTCTACTTTTTATTAAAGTTACCCTGAGGGTTGGGAAGAAGCCTGGGGCAACCTTCTGAACCCAAAAGACCTGAATAAAGGCCTGACTCTGCGCCTTGGGAGCTACGCCACCATGAACAACATTCCCGGCAGCCTGAAGGGAGCGCCAGGCAGGAGAGGAAGCCCTGGGTTCCAGTCCTGATGGAGCCACTGTGTGACCTGGAGCACAGGCCTCCGAGACTCAGAGTCCTCAGTGGAATGGGGCTGCCCTGCCCCCTCCCAGGTCACTGTGACCACCAAGGAGAGAGCGGCTATGAAGAGCACAGGGTGCCACAGGAGCGCGAGACGGGTCACTGCTGCCAGCACGCAGGGAAGCTGTGTTGGCGCGGCGGTCACAGGGGCTGGCGCTACAGAGGGGGCAGCCCTGGGCCTGCGGCTCCTGACTGCGGACAGGCTCTGAGCTCACCCCGGGGCCTGTGCATGAAAATCTGACCCATGTGAAGGCCTGCCGCCTGCCTCCTTCAGGGCCGGGGCTGGAGTAGCGGACAGCGCTCTGGGAAGATACAGGAATCTCCCAGGGTGGATGTGGGTGTCCAGGAGTCAAGGATGGAAAAGTGATTTTTTTACATACAGGTATGCATGCACACACATCCCTTTGCACCTCTGGGCCTTGAAAATACTTTACCTGCTAAAAGTGAATCTCAAGAGAATTCCCCAGGTCTGTGGGCACTGACTGTCAACACAGCCATCTGCATTCCTGCCTAAACCTCACACCCAACCTCTGCTTCCAGGCCGGATGGGGTGGGGAAGGCGCGGGGAGCGCGGGGAGCGCGGGGCAAAAGGCAAAGACCGGGCTTGGGCCCACTCCTGGGCCCACTCCGGCCTGTGCAAACCTCCCTCCTAGACCCAGAGGCTGCACTTCCCATGCTCACAGCTGCCTTCTCGCAGCAAGACAATTCCATAGCCACACAAGGGAGCCTCCTGATGATTCTCGGCTGCCCCCCCACCCCACCCCGCTACAATGGTGTGCTAAGGTGTGTCTCTCTCTCCTTCCAAAACCAACTGCCACCCCCCGCCCTGTGGCTCCAAACATTCATCCTCCCAATGGGATGGTTGTGAGAGTGGAGGAAGGTGGTGTCAGTAACCAGGCCAGGGGGGCAGGCACACCCTCGGCCTGCCCCAGACAACCTGACATAGCGTGGCTCCGGCCGGCCTGCCCCGCTTCCTCCCGCCTGTGCCCCCACTCCACCACTCTTCTCAATTCCTTTACTACATTCTTAAACGCCTCTGGCCTCTGCTTGTGCTCTTCCTGGTAACGCCCTCCCTTCCTGTCCTTCATCTCGGCTAGCTCCTACTCCTCTTCTATGTCTCAATATGCAGTCTTTCCTCAGCCTAGACTCGGGCAGGGCCCCTCTGTATGTTCTCACAGCTCGCTGGGCTTGCCCAACGCGAGGCTCAGCACACATTCCTATTCCTCATTTCCTGCCTGCCGACCCCCCGCAGACACCGCCTGCTTGTCCTCTGTGTAGCGGGCACTCGCTCAACATACTGGGTGGACAGATGGATCAGCAAACAAATAAATGAATCCCAGCCCTACCACCGGCTAGCAGTGTGACTGCGGCCAAATAACTTGACCTCTCTGAGCTACAGGTCAATGTCTAAAATGGGGATATAATCAATATTTATCTCCCTGGCATGTTATAAGACTAAATAAGACACGTGTGATGCCTTAGCACACAGTAGGTGCTTGGCCAAGTGCCACTGGAATGTGAAGAGCAGGTAGCAACATTCATCTGGCACTGAGTGTTTACTGCACTAGTGTGCTGTTGTTTACATTCACTTGGCATATCTTGCCTGCTCACTGGCTGACCAGCCTGGAAGGCAGGGACCAGATGTGAGACTCCCCTGTTCTCTGCTGTGCCCTCCAGCTCCACAGACACCCAGTGTTGGGAGTGAATATGTGACACTCCATCCATCTTAAAGGCCCATGTGAGACCAGGGTCTTAGAAGCGACTTGAAAACATCCAGCCCAATGCTGGTCCACCACCTCTTCCAAGGGGGGCTCCGAGATCTAGGCGTCTAACCTGGCCTTGGTGCTCACAGCCCAGACGCGCCCACAGGCCCCATGTTGACCATACCCCAACCTCAGGCTTACTCTCTGCCTGTTGCAAACCTGAGGAGAGACCCGCAGACTCCCCAGCATCAGAGAAAAGCAAGAGCAATCCAGCCTGGTCTCTCCAGCTCCCATGGGAGGACCCACATCCACTCCTACGCATGCACCCCCCAGTGCAGCGAGCACAGGGCTGCGCACCTAGGACATGCTTAAAACTACTTGCCAACAGCTCAATGAATGAATAAAAGAATAAACAGGCACACAAATGAATGAATGAATTAGAGCCAGTACAGAAGAGTGTTAAGAATACATGCTTTTGATCCTTTTGTAGTTCATAAGCGTGATGATTGGGTGTTCACGCTCTTGTGTGACATGTGCCTCCCACAAACCTTGTTGCAACATCGGCACATTACCCATCTGACATGAAAAAAAACAAAACGAATACATGCTTTGCAGTTACTCCCAAGCGGGAATCTCAGTTCCACCACTGAGTTGCTAAGGGGCCTGGGCAAGTTATTTAACCTTGCCGTGCTTTAGTTGCCTCCACTGCAGACGGAGGATCACAAAGGCATGCACCTCATTTAGTTGTTAGGCCAATAAAATGAGACCCAAACACACAGCAGTTAGCACAGTGCCCAACTTTACAAATGTTACCCACTATCGTTGCACACTGTAGGACAGAGCCTGACTCATGAGGTCATTACCATACATTGTTACCATTACTATTTAGAAGTGGAGAAGGGATTGGGGATGGGGAGGCTGGAGACTACATGTTCTGTCACTGCCATCTACCATGTTTGAGAACAAGGGAAGGCCTAGGAGATGGGACTCAGCAGAGAAAGAACAGACACCTGCTTGGTACATTCTCTGTGAAAGGGCAGGGACCTGCTCGGAGGGCCACGAGGAAAGGCAACCCTCCGCTGGCCTTTGCATCAGAGCTGACCTCTGGTCCCTGGGGGACAGGAGCAAAGAGGCCAGCCGGCTGGAAGGCAGAGCTGGAAGAGCCTCCCGCAGCTAAGGGCGGAGCTGTTCTCTGCCCCGGTGCTGTGTTCACTGCTCACATGCAGGGCAGTATCGCCTACTTTGGCAGCCCACAGGGTACCAAAATGGGTAGCATCCGTCCTGGGGTCTCTGAGTCAATCAGCACCAAGGGTCTAACCTCAGTGGAGGGAGCTCGGCTCCTCCCACAGATCTCCTCCAGGAACTGAGATGGGCCAGAGCAGCTGCAGGCTGACCTTGGCTGTCTTGGCTCGGGGTGGGGCATTAGACAGGAGGCAGGGAAGAGCAGATGGGCAGAGGCCGCTGGGGCAGATGCCCAGGTACACACTGGCCCACAGCTTTGATGACATCTTTTAGTCCACATGTGTGCAAGCCCACTCCCACCCTGGCCAGGCGCCCCGCTCACCCGCTGCAGAAACTCCGTCCGCTCCTTCTTCTTGTTCCTGCAACGAGCTGCCGCAACTTTGTTCTTTTCCCGGCGCCTTTTCCTCCGTTCCTCTTCCTCGTCTAGCTGTGAGAGCAAAGAGCCACTGATTAGACGCTGAGGCAGGCCTGGGGTAGAGCTTCTCTCCTGACACACAGACAGACAGATGGACAAGGGCCCTGCCGACCCATGTCTCAGTGGTGAGGAAGCTGTCTCTGTCTGCCAGCTCACTGGCTTCTCAGCTGACGAAATGGAGACGATTCCCATCCAGCCCGAGGATCCTCTCGGAGCAGATGGGCACCCCTGGGTGGGGGTAGTCAGGGACCCAGGAGGGCTTGGCTGCCTGAGTTCTGCCAGAGCGCAGGAACCCAAACCTGGGAGTCCACTCACACAGAGGTGGCACCCAACGGTGACGGTCTGTTCTCCTGCCCAGCCCAAGCCCTCCGGACACTATTTTCCTGGCCAGTGGTTCCAGGCGCGTCCTTTAAAACTGCCCTGGGCGTGGGCACAGCTTTTGTATCCTCCCCACCCACTTTGCCCTCCCTGAGGTATCTTCTCCCTCCCTCCTGGTCCTTCCAAATGCTCGCATCTACCTTCTTGTCTACCAAACAGTCTCCCAGCCTCCTCAGCAACTTTAATCCTCTTCCCTGCATGTCCTTCCCCGGGGACACCCGCCTGTATGTTGGGGTCCCAGGGGCTCCCTAAAGTGTCCTGCTCGGGACACAGGCAGAGGGGTTTCCTGAGTCTCTGGGCTTACTCCTCCCCAGGACACAGTAGGAAACGCACCACGCATGAAAATGGGCCCACGACACGGGAAGGAGGAAACTCACTGCCCACCGACACTGGCTGTCAATCAAAGTGGCCGTTATTGTTTCAATAATAATAGCAGGAGCTGCTGTTAGCTGTCTACTTTGCTAAATGCTGTAAACACAGGTCATATATCCTCGCTCTCAAAGTTTGACGAGAAAAGTACTATCACTGTCCATTTGATAGATGGTGATACTGAGGCCCAACAGTTCGGTATATCCAAGGCCATTTATCTAGGAAATGGCAGAGTCAGCATTCCAACTTGGGTTTCTGTGACTTTGACCTTCCTGCCCTTGACCAGCGGCCCACCAGCCCCAGCCCATCAGGATCACGTTGATGTGAGGCCTCTTGTGGTCTGTCACCTACAGGAGACACACGACCAGCTGGGCTGGGGACAGGCTAGAGTGAGAGGCCACTAGAAGTCACGGATTGCCCCGGGCTTGCCAACTCTCTCACTTCTCGAGCCAGTGGGGGTGATTCTGGCAGCTTGATGCCTGGAACAAGGTCTCTGCCGAAACGGCTTTGGGCCAGGAAAATAAACAGCCTCTCTCCATGCACTCCCGGCATGCTCTAGTGGGTCAGGACCCAGGGCCTGGACCAGAGACCAGCACCCACGGCCATCGCCACGGCCTGGCCAGGCAGCCCCTTCTCCTTCTCCACCACCTCGGAACTTCTCCCTGACCCGCGCCCACCCCGCCCAGGAGGCTGCCTGGAGCGGTGCCTGGTCAACACGGCCGCACCCGAGCACCTCCCAGCGCCCCGGCCGCCTTTGAAACAGAACCAGAAGTGACGGCTCCTCTGGCTGACCCGCATCTGGGAAAATAGAAACCTGGGCAAAATCGATTCCGCCCAACCTCAACCTCACCCCCAACAAAGCAGAGGTAACCGTGACGACAGGCAGAGGGAAGGAACTGGAGGAAGTGGCAGGCGGTGCAACCTCCCCTCCGCCAAGAGGGTCTGCCCACAAACTGCTGAGGTGATGTGTGCAGCCTGAGCACCGCCGGGCTCGCGGGCCTCCAGCCCTTCCCCCGGCACGCCCTGGGTTCTGGCAGAGCTGCTGCTTCTTCTTAGGAGACACGATTCCTGGACTCTGAGACCCAGCTTCCTAGGGCCTCATCCTCACTAAAGTCGGGGGCGCTCAGAAGCTGCTCTAGCAGCAGAAGCGAAGAGGCTCGACGCTGGAAGTTTCGGAGATCAACAGGGCCTGGCCGATGCCCAGAGAGAGGGCTGCTCCACCCGCTCCTCCAGCCACATCAGTCCCCTCCCGGCACCACCTTCTGCTCCAAACATCTCTCCCTTCTCCAAGCCAGCCTGGCCCTCCTGAGAGGACCTTCCTTTGTCACTTGGAGAACTCATACTCAACCTTCAAGAGCAAACATCGCCTCCTCTGGGAAGGCTCTTTGGAGCCCAGGATAGAACTAACGGCTTTTCCTGTGCTGCTGCAGCACTGTGAGCACCCCCTGTGGAGTCTGTCATATCCCGCCCTTGGTCTCTGTTGACGTGGGTACCTGCCTTCCCTGCTGGGGACCTGAGCATCCCTGGCACCTAGTATAGAACATGGCATTCAGCAAATGTTAGTCAAATGAATGAATGAACAGAGGGTTCTGGAGAAAGATGGCAAAGGCTTGGATTCCATCATTATAAAAACGATTTACTGCCTATTTTTGTATCTGCACAGCCTTTCCCCCAGGGCTCAGAAGGAGCCTTCTCTGCTGGAATGGCCTCTTCTCTGTATCTGCAGGAGGCCAGCACAGCTTGGGGATGGGGTCCTGTCTTCTCAGAAGCACACTGGCCGGAGGCAGAGCCTAGATTCGGGGTACAGACCCCTAATGGCTGTGGCAGGTCTGCACAAATCCTCAGCAGGCCCTAAAGTAGCCAGGCTGTGCGCTGAAGCCTAAAGCCTCCAGTTCCACAGCCACCACCGGCTCCCAAGCCCACCCCCAGCCTTTCCTGCACCCATGCCCGTCCTGACTGACATCTCCCAGGGAGGCAAGAAATGGACCGAAAGCCCCATCGCCACACCTTCCCCATTGACACGGCGCTGTGTCTCCCCACAAACACTCCTGTGGCGATTTAAGAACCACCCTAAGGATGTAGAACAAACAGCTGCTGAGGCCCCAGCAGAAATGGGGGGGCAGCATCCTCCAAGCCGTCTTGCACCCCCAGACTCAGGCTGCTGTCCTGCCTGCCTCCTTGAGCTCCCTGGATCAAAGCATTTGGCCACGAGTGGGTCAGAGACAGCACAGGCTGTCTTCAGAGCTCTAAAAATGGAATCCCAAAATGGGAGATGGCCTTTTTTTTTCCTGCAGACACAGCTGGAAGAGCCAGGATGCTTGAGGAGGAGGCAACTTGACACTCGATATATTTAAAGAACCAAAAAATGAGGGTTAGGGGTGGAGGGGAACATATCTGTTCCCAGACTTAGCGCTGGCTCTTTCTTACCCAAATCCCCAGGAAGGCCCAGGGCAAAGCTGTCTGCGTTCTGGCAGTGAGGGGTGCCCCTGGGCCATGCTTCGTGTTGAAGGGACTTGGGGACCCATGTCAAGATGGCCCTCCTGCTGAGCTGCCACACCCCAAGGAGCCTGTTCTCAAGCCCATGCTGAGGGCTGGGAGACCCCAGCCCCTGGTCACAGCCAACTGGGCAAAGTGTGAATGGCTGACCCGAGCTGGGATGCATTTACCTCCTGGAAATTGAAAAGTGGACCGCAGGGCTGGGGAGCAATCAACTTCAGCCACGTGGCCAGAGGAGCAAAAAGATCGGGCTGCTGGAGACAAGCAGAGACCAAGACCATGTGACAAGAGACATTCTCATTCAGGTATAGGAGGGAGTCACAGAGACAAAGAGAGGGGCTGGGTGACAGAGAGAAAAACAGGGCCTAAGCCAGGGGGAGGCAAGCTAGGTGCCCAAGGAGACACATTTAAGGAGGCGCTCACTCGGGGGCTCGTGCGAGGGCAGGGTCAGCACCCAGGAGTTAGTGCCACCTTAAATGCCCGGTCCTGGGCATCTTACTTACCTCACACAAGCTATGGACTGAGCAAGGTGAAAGCCCGGAGAGAGAGGAAGGGGAAACACAGGAGAACAAAGAGACAAAGAGAAAAAGGGAAAGAGAGAGAAATAGAAAGAGACAGACCCGAGACACACAAAGAGACATGGATAGAGGCCAGCGGTACAAACAGGTGGCGCGGACAGACAGAAAACACACACAGAGAAGGAAACTATCTTGACCCTATCCTCATGATTCCGCCCCCAGAGAGGCCCGACTACACTTCCTGTCCTTGGGGTCCATGACGACGCATGCCCTTGAATCAGCACTGAAAGCTCCTCTGGGCTGGAGGGAGTTTGAGGAGGTTTCTGCCGCTTGTCACTGAAAGATGCCCAGGACACCAGGGTCCTGCCCTTGTGAAGTCACGTGATGCCAGGTGAAAAGGAGGCGTAGAAGGTGGTCCCCAGGGATCCAGGGGAGAACCGCTGCGAGCCAGTAGCCTTGCTTCTAGAACAGCTGGGAAAGTGGCAGAGCCTGGGTGCAGAAGGGCCCGTGAGCACGCAGAGGCAGGTCCCCTCGGCAGGGATCAAACACCCTGGATTAGGAGTCCAGCGGGTTAAACGGCCTCAGGAAGCCATCCAGGACGGTCTTACCCACCCCCCTCCACTTTCACCAGGAAGGAAACTGAGGCTACCAGGGCTGCCCGGCAGGTCAGTGGCAGCCCCGCTGTTCCTCCAAGGGCAGGTGGGCTGTGCGGGCCCCCTACACATCGGCCCCCCCACCCCCCGCCTTTTCAGCTCCATCCCGGCCACAGGACTGAATTCTGAGGGCAATGACCACTGTTTTTTCCCTATCTGGGTCATTTAAAATAAGAAACTATCTGCTGCACAAGTAACACTGAGTGTGTAGCATTAAAGCTGCGCGGCTTCAAGGAGGGGCCTCGCCCATGCCCTTCTGCTCCTGCCTGACCGTCCCCAGCGGCCCTGTCTCTCAGACCCCGTCTGCAGGCCATGTGGCTTTCCTACGATGGTGACAGTTGCCCAGGTGTGACTATGAATTCTGACCTCTCGTAGCCTTTCCAAAAATGTGTCTTGGGGGACCCACACACAGGTACGATGAGAAAAAGCAATGATACTGTTTAACCTGAGGCACTGAAAATACGGAAACTGTCACGTAGTCAAAGCAATAGGGAAGAGAGCAGTAAAGCCGGCGACAAGGCCCCAGCACTGACCAGAGCCGCGAAGGTGTGGAAGGCAGGCTTCGCTCGCACTGAACCTGCAGCGGGGGCAGAGAGAGACCAGGCTCATCAGAGACGTACAGTGTCGGGCTGGCTGCACAGGCTTCGGGGTCTCAGAGGCCTGGGTCCCCCAGCAGCTCCACTACGGACTGGGTGTACACTCCTGGGCAAGTCACTTGGCCTCTCTGAGCCTCCCTTCCTCACCTGCAGAAGGCATAGTACCCTGCTGCACAGGTTCCTGATGAGGACTGAGTCCCAGCCCAGAGCTGGGACACGGGAAGGATTCAGCAAATGCCAGCATCCCTGCTGCCTTCTCAGTCAAGGCAGGGCAGCAGGCACAGTGCTGCCTGGGGTACAACCAGCCTTCAGCACCCACGGGCGGAATGTGGCATAAAAGGAGACCTGAGCGAGGGAAAGCAGGGGGCGTGCTTCGGGGCCCGTGAGCTGTCAGCGAGCAGACCTGGAGGAATAGCACGTGGCCTCCAAATCCAGCCTGGCCAGGCCCACAGGGTCCCTCCCTGCTGCAGGATGGAGCCATTTCAACACCAGGGACCCACGAGCACCCTGGGAAGTAAACACCCAAATACCAAACATACCAGACATTCCCCCATATAAACAGACTGCTATGAGCGCTCCCTCCCCACCCGTTGCCTCCCTCCACCAACAAAAAAAAGTAGGGCAGGCCAGAGACGAGACCTTACTGGACAGGCTGGCCAGCCCGTGCCCAGGAATCCCTCCGCCTCTGCTCACCCCGGGAGGGAGGAACGAGGAAACCCCAGGGCCCCGTCCAGGACTCTTGCGGACCCGCTGTACCGCCCAGGGGTCGGGCCCCCCAGCCAGCATCTCCCCTGGGGCTCAGCTGTTGGAAACGCTGCCCTTCCCTCTCTCACATCTTCTCCAGCCAGGCCCTTCCCCTCGAAAGGCCAAGGTCTGGACCTCAGCTGTGAAATACTGGACAGTTTCTGTGAACAGTGGACAGGGCCAGACAAGAAAATTCAAGACAAATGGTCAGCCTAAGACAGCAATTGTAAACTCAGGTCACCTCACGGGGCCCAGTAAACAACCATGAGGGAAGGAGGGGGGCAAGACGGGCGTGGCCCCAGAGAGACACCCCTGCCAGCCCCAAGGTGATGCAGGCTCACTGCTGTCAAGTCTTCAGATTTTTAAGACAAGCCTAAAATGTGGATTTTTAAGTAAAATCTCCCAATTTTTAATGTTGGCAACAAATTCCATTTTGAAAAAACACTGAGTGAGCCAAACAAAACACACCTGTGGGCTGCCCCGGCTGTGGGCTGCTAATTTACGGCCCCTGACAAGCAACCCCAAAGGGGATGGTCATCAGACACCGGGTTCTAGCCGACACAGTGCCACATGCCGAGGCCCTGCCCCATCACTTCATCTCTCCTGCCCCGGCTCAGTGATAACAAACACAATGGCTCCCACTTCTCACTAACCTTCGAACCTTCCACCAGCTGGGTAGCAGGGGCCTTATTTTACAGGTGAGGAGACAAGGTATACGTCTGCCCTAGGCCTCCCAGCTGGGAGAAGACAGGGACTCCACTCCATTCCACCATGCTTCCTTCCACCATGCTTCCTTCCGATCAGTGGGCCGGAGAGAAATCTCCCCAAAGCCCTGCTGTCCCTGGGTTTTTAGTCATTCAGTCTTCGGGGGCAGTGTTGGCTTGGCTGAGGGGAGCCAGAAAGGGGCTCTTAGCAAGCTCCCAGGCCAATCCCCAGGATCTACAGATGAGGAAACCGAGGTCCAGGGAAGAAGGGCATAGCTCCAAGGCTCGCACTTCAGGGCAGGACCTGAGTCCTCAAGACGAACACCAAGGGACACTGCTGGTCCGGCCTCCTTGCTCCCCCAACTCCTCTTTCTGGAATTCTCCTACTTCTCTGTCTCTTGCCTGAGACCCCCTTCCCGTCCCTGACCGGCCAAGGTCTCACAGAGCCCTCTCCGTGGCCTGCTGCTTCCCTCACGCACCCCCCATGGGCCATCATTTCCATGCAGTTCCCCGGCCACCAGCACACCGATGCCAACCCAGTTTTACTTTCAGACCAAAACACCCGCCTGCCAGCTGGACGTTCAGTCCCGGTGTCCCTCAGCCCCTCAGAGTCTGTGTCCTCCGTTGGTGACTTTGTCTCTCTTCTCCACCCCAATTCACTGGGGTTAGAAACTCTGGGCCTACCACTCACCTGTCCCCCTCCTTATTTCCAGCTCTCACCACACGGGCCACCCAATTCTACATCCTAAATCTCCCTCAGATCTGCTCCCCACTCTCCAACCCCAGCGCTACTCTTCAGGCCTTCTCTCTCTCCTGGAACGCCTCTTAGGAGACCTCCTCACCTTGCATGATGACCTCCTCCATCCCAGGGATCAGAGAGATCTTTCTAAAATGCAAATCCGATCCCATTATTGGCCTTTGGAGGTGGGGGTGGCGGTGATTACCCTCAGGCCCAAGCTCCTTAATGTGTCCAGCAAGGATCCTCATGACTTGACCCCACCTGCTGTGGTCAAACCTCCTGTCTATCCCTACCCTATACTCCATGTTTCTGCAATGCTAAGCCTCTCTCTATATACCCTATGCTTCCTTAGCTCATGCCTTTGTCCTGCTGTCCCCGTGACTTATTCTAAGCCTGTACATTCAGCTCAAGCATCACCACCTACAGGAAGTCCTCCTTGATGCTCATCCCCTCCAGGCGAGGGAGGGGTCCCTCTGCTCTGGGCTCCCATAGAACTCTGAGCTTATTCTGGTCCTTACTGTAATGTGTTCTACACTCAATTCCTGCCTCCCCCACTAAACTGGGATTCCCAGGAGGGCGAAGTCTATGTCTCGTTATTTTTGTGTGTCCAGAACCTTGCTGAGTTTGTGGCCATCAGTAAATCTCAATAAATGTTTGCTAGAAGGAGGCCCAATCCACAGAACTAGCGACCTAGACAAAACCCAGGGTTCCTGCCTCCCAGTCTGGTGACCTTTCTACTTTACTCCAACCACTCCCGGTGCCAGGTTCTAACCAAACATATTCACCTACAGACAAACCCCCACACAGGACGCCACACTCACTCAAAGCGTCAGACCAGCGCAGCCAACCACCAGGTGAAGGCTCCGAACAAGATCTGGCAGCGGCAAGGGCTCCACCTGCCAAGCTGATTCACTCAGCTCCCCTGGCTGGGGGCGCAGGTGGATAAGCAATTGCTCAGCACTCTTGGTATCTGCAGGAAATGGCGGGGAGCAGCAGGGCTGAGAGCTAAGCTCTACCCTGAGGTTCTAGAACTGAGAAGACCCACAGACCCTCATTCCCTGCTGCACCACAGGCCAGGGAACTCGAGGTCAGGGAAAGGGAGTGAGTCTGCCGGGGTCCCTAGGTCAGACAGCAACAGTACCAACCAGAACACACTGCCCTCTGGAAAGAGGCAGGGAACACCTTCTTTATGAACTGAAAGCCTGCCTCTTCTATTGTTGTGGGGCAGCAGAATCCACAGGGGCATCCATCTAAAAGACTTCTCTGGGTGCTCACACCTCAGCAGGATGAAGCACTGACCTTGGCCCTCCCAACCCCCATCTCTCCCCCACACCCTCAATAAAAACCTCTCCAGTATTAAGAGAACCCATAAAACAATAGGCCATGGGGGCCTGGGGCTGGTTTATAGGAACAGAATAGGGAAGGCCATTCTCCCAGAAAGCACTGGAGGACAGCTGAGAACAGGCAGCACTGTGTGTGGGACAAAGCCCAAACAAGCCAGCTGGGCAGGGCGACACCCACTTGCGGATGGGCCTGCTCAGGACAGAGCGAACGCCGTCACTACACAAGTGAGGCAGAGGCCAGGAGACCTGGCGAAATCACCTTGGCACGGGCAGAAGACCTGACATTGAGGACAAAAAGGGACCGTGATTCTCTGGAAGTTCATTTGCTTCAGAAGAGCTACTTGAAGAATGACGGCTCTTTTTTGTTGAAATACATCTATTTCAGGCCCATTTCATACTTAGGGTTTAGTTAAGGTTTGGTTTTCCACGAGGCAACCAATCGATTTTCTTGCCCAATTGACAATCACTTCAAAAGACAAAGAAAAGGGAGAAACAGTCACCTTGACAAGGCTCCCCCACGTCCCAAAGGCTGGTGCAAAGCAGACGACATGTGGTTTCAGGGTAAAACCCGTTTTCTCCCAAGAAGACTTAATAATACACTCGAAACTGAGTCTTCAACAAGAACACAAACAAGCAGTGTAATATGCCTTGCGTACACTGGGAGGGGGGATCCCCAAAACAGAGACGAGAGCTCCTGCAAAACGACTATCGATAATTAAATGAACGTGCAGTAGTTGCAGAAAATATCTATGCACAGAATCGATCTGAAAGTCCTAAGCCGGCCAAAGTAGAAGAATACTTCAAGTCCCACCATCCTATTAAAGCCTCGGAAATCATTTGTCTTTCATCATGAAGGTGAAAAGCAAGGTCCTTGGCTTAATTATTCTCCACCAGCACAGGTCCATTTAATCTGCATGCAGGCTGTGGAGCTAAAACACGGATTTCGGCCAGTTTCTTTCAGGCACAAGGCACAGACAATAGACAAGCTGCTGAGCAGAATGGCATCCTCTGCTTTGCAGGTCCTGAACTAACAAAAATCCCACCCAGGTGACGTGGCCAGGTGAATTCTCTACTAGGGATACCTGGCTTGGAGGACAGAAGAATGATTTCACGATGAGTGATATATGCAATGAAATGGGGGAAAGTGCTGCAGAGCACCAGGCAGATGGGGGCGCGGAGGGGGGCGGCAAGGCACAGAGCAGAAAGCTCCCCACCACCGCATTCTTAGACCAGAGCCGCTGAGAACTCCTGGTCAGACACAGCAAATGGGAGCTCCTTTGGCGTCACAATGGCTTGTCTGATCCCCCTTCTAAAACAATAAAGAGGCCAGCCTACTGATAACCTTGCAGCTTAATTAATTCGGAAGTCCCTTTGGGTGTGAATGCCAGCAGCAGGGAGGATCTCAGTACCTTAAATAACTGGTTTGGAAATGCCACAGTGTTTGCTGGCTCAGAGCACCTGGCCTTACAAAGATTCCGGTACCACACGCATTAATGAATTCCCGATGGTGTGCGGGTCCCTCCAAAAAGCTTGAGCTAGGTTGGGCAATAAATATGGTTTTGGACCTTGAGGCCATTCTCAGACACAAGCATTGCCACTCAGAGCTGGGACGTCTGGGTCATCTAAATGCAGAGAATGTCAGCATCTCCCAGAGGGCTCCTTACACCACAGATTTCTGGGTGTCACGCACTCGAGTCTGCTTCAGTAGTTTAGGGTGAGACCCAAGAATGCGCACTTCTAACAAGCTCCCAGATGCTGGTGCTGCTGGTATGAGGACCCCGCCCTGAGTGATGCTGATGTAAACCAGTGGATTTCAGATTGGTTTCAGCAGCAAGAGGCTCTTGTTCAAATGATAACATATTAAAGAAAGGCCGTATTTTCTTAAGGGGCTCACAGTTGCATTATATGCTTATTATAGTCCTCCATCAAGAATAATCCAATGAGTTGCGGTTGATGCAAAACCTTTAACTCAGGGATTTCTGACAGACTCATGACCCAAATTATTCTTGCCTTATGTTTTCTGTCCACACACAGATCAGTAGTTACCAAGGGTGTGTGTATGTATACACAAGTATGTAGGCACACACACACACACAGCCATGCATGGCATGTTTTGGTCAATGGCGAACCGCATCTACAACAGTGGTCCCGTAAGACTGTATTGAAGCTGAAAAATTCCCCGCACCTGGTGACGTCATAGCCGTTCTAAGGCCCGAGCACACCCATCACTCAGGTGTTTGTGGAGATGCCGGTGCAAATAAACCTCCTGTGCTGCCAGTTGTATAAAAGCACACACAATTATGTACAGCACGACTACTCGATGGTGGGAATAAACGACTGTTTTGCTGGTGTATGTATTTACTATACTTTTAATCATTACTTTAGTGTGTACTCTTTCTACTTATAAAAAGTTTGCTGTAAAACAGGATGCCGTGTTATCACAGCGGCAGCTCGTTCAGCGCTTGTTTACTGCAAGTCTTGTTTGAATCATTTTTCTGGTGTTTGATTTAATCTTGTGTTGTTTTGCCCAGAAACACGCTGTACAGCTTGGAGCCTAGAAGCAATGGGCTATACACTCTACAGCCAGGTGTGCAGGAGGCTGGGCCATCCAGGTGTGTGCAAGTGCACTCGGTGATGGTCGCACAACGACAAGGCTGTATGTGTAAATAAAGTCTTAACACCTTGCACTCTCAGGATGTTCATCAGTTAAAGAAAAGTAGCAGGAAAAGCTTTATTCTGAAGTCTATGCAAAACGGACTAACCCGGCACCAGAGGTCACCTTGGCGGTGCCCTCCAAGGTGTTGGACTTGACAACTAATAGGTATTAGCATGTGTGTGGATTTAGCTTTCTTAAAAAAAAAGAAAAAAACCCAAATAGATAAAATTATGGTTTAAAAATGACCCCTGCAAGTTATTTACCTAGTGTCTCTGAGCCTTGACTCCCTAACAACTAATAGTACTAACAACATCCACCTCCCAGGGTAATTGAGCAGATCAAAGGAGATAATGAGCACAAAAGCAGTTTGCAAACCATAAAGTACGTTGCTCGAGTGAGCCTTCTGTCCTGGATGCAGATATCCTCCCTCCTTCAAAGACCCGAGCCGGCTGATACCGAATCCGGGCTTCCAACCAATGGCTACAGGCTGGAACCACCTGCCGGCCGCACCCAGACCAACGGAATCAAAAGCTCCGGGCTCCGCGTCATTACATCCATCAGTAACCACTCTCCAGGGCGCTCTCACGGGGAGCCAGGATCGCCCCACATTTCCTCCGGGGTCCCACACAAAATCCTGCCGAAGTGCTCTCGTTGCTGCTGGACAGCCGCTAGCAGTCGAAAAGAGAGAAAATGCCCCTACCAGATCCTGACCTCTCCGCCGCTGTTGGCAGGAAAGGGGGTTTTAATAGCTTTAGCTACTAATTCTGGGGCATAGATAGGTGCTACATTGCCCCTTTTAACTGCCCCTCTGCGAGGCAGGTGTTGTTCTTCCCTGTTGTTTAAAATAGCTTTATTGAGATGCCACACACCATACAATTCGCCCACTTCAAGTATACAAGTCAACAGCCTTTAGTACATTTACGAAGTTGTGACTATCACCACAGTCATTTTTAGAACGTATTCACCACGTCCAAAAGACGCCCCATTCCCCTTAGCTATCACCACCACCCTGAACTTCTCCCACCTCCCCCAGCCGTAGGCACCAGGGACCTGGTTTTCCTCTCTGTCTCCATGGATTTGCCTGTTCTGGACCTTTCACATCAGCAGAGTCCTGCAACAGGTGGTCCTTCGTGACTGGCTTTTTTCACTTAACATAATGCTTTCAAGGTGCGTGCATGTTGTAGCATGGGCCAGTGCTTTGCTCCTTCTTATGGCCAAATAATATTCCACTGTACAGATGGCATACTTCACCCACCCATTTGTCCTCTGATGGCCATTTGGGCGGTTTCCCCTTTTGGGATGTTCTCAATAATACGGCTGTGAACATTCCTGTACAGGTTTTTGTGCGAGCGCGCTCTCCTTTCCATGGGCTGCACACTCGCGGTGGAACTGCCGTCCTGCGGTGTGAGTCTATGTTCAGCCATTGTTCCCCAGAGTGGTCGGGACATTCTACCTCCCTGCCAGCAGTTGTGCGGTTACCACCTCTCCCCAGCCTCAGCAACACTTGTGATTCTCTGTCTTTTTTTATGACAGTCCCCCTAGTGGGTGTGAAGTGGTGTCTCATTGTGGTTTGGGTTCACACATCTTTGATGGCTGATGTTGAGCACCTCTTCTTGTGCTTATTACCCATTCACATAGCTTCTTGGGAGAAAAATACATTCAGATAGTTTGCCCATTTTGAAGCTGGACTATTTGTTTTTTTATTATTGAGTTGTAATAGTTCTTTGTGTTTTCTAGATAAAATTTCCTTCTCAGATCTATAATTTGCAGAAATGTTCTTTCATTCCATGGACCATCTTTTTACTTTGCATCCTTTAAAGTGAAAGTTTTTCATTTTGATGATGTCCAATTATCTGTTTTTTATTTTGTTGCTTGTGTTTTTGGTGTCATGTCTAATCCAAAGTCACAAAGACTTATTGCTATTTTCTTCTAAGAGTTTTACAGTTTTAGCTCTTACGTCAGGTCTCTGATCCATGTTGAGTTAATTTTCATATACATAGTCAGATATGTTGTCTGTCTCCACCCCTCCCAGTTTTATAACGAAGGAAACTGAAGCTCTAATGTCTAGTAACCTCTGCAGAGCTAAACCGTCCCGATGCAGCAGCCATGTGTGGCCTCCGAAAAGCCCAGGTCCCTTATTGGTGGTGGCTGGGAGAGGAGGCGGGGGTGGGGAGAGTGCTATGGAGGCAAAGCCTGGGGGAGCTGCTCCCCTAGAACTTGCGCATGCACTATTCTTAGTTCCGGGGGCACTGCAGCCACTGAACAGAGCACAGTCAACAAGTCCCAGCACAGTCAGGGTGTGGGCCGCCTCAAGGGGTCACTGAAGCCAGAGGAGGCCCGGTCCGTCATGCCCAGCACCCGCGCAGCCTGCCTGAATCTGCCCAAATATCCTCCTAACCACTGAGCTCTATCCGCAAGCCAAACTGTCTTGAGTCTTTGGGGCACAGAAGAGGGGAAGGAGACTTGGCTGAACCCAGAGTGGTTCGGCCAGAAGAGGTCACCTGTTAGAGCGCTCAGTGTCCACGTTGACAGTAGATCTGGGGACGCTAAAGTGAGGTGACCAGCCCTGACAGGAAAGGCCACTTGGCAGGGCTGCTGAAAAAACTGATGGGTCATGGAAATGAACAATGACCTTAACATCAGAGGAAACAAGATAAGGGGTCACACGAGGCAGCTTAGGGGAAACCAGAGGGTGGAAGGGCCTTTCCCTTTGCAGCTCGAGATGGAAACTACAGCTCGGGATGCATCTTCGCCGCATCAACAACCAGAAACGGGAAGGTCTGCTCGTTTTTCCGGAACCCAGGTCACAGGTGCAGCACCCTGGGAAGGCCAGTGCTGCCGGAGTTTGTACAGCCGTTCCCTGCATATGGACTTCAGCCTTAATAAAGTGATTTATAGGGGACTGCGCTGCAGTCAAGGTCGTCTTTACACTCGGGGCCTCACTCAACCTTCACAACAAAACTCTGAGTTTTAGTTTCCTCCTTTCAGAGATGGAAAAACTGACGCTCAGAAAAGACCAGCAGGCTTGGCCAATCGCATACAAGGAGCCAGACTTTGAACCCAGAAGCCTGAGCCAAACCCAGAGTTCCTCCCAGGCCCCAGACACAGCCCCTCTGGTTAGGAAGCCAGGATGGGGTCCTGCTCCAGTGTCACGTGGGCACCTCCGTGCACTACAGCCACAAACCACCTCCAAGGGCAAAACACCCTCAAGGAAATGAAAGCCCAAGTAACAGCTTTTGAATAAATTATAAAACTAATTTGCATAATGGGCACATTTGAAAAGTAAAACATAACCATATCTTCCATTCTCGTGTGTCTCAGTTAAATAGCAGGCGTTGTGTGAAACCCTTTCCCTGCGTGAGTTCATTTAATCACCACGGCAACACTGCCAGCTAGGTACCAATATTATTCCCATATTAAGACAGAGAATCTAAGGAGGCAGCAGGAGCTCCCTGAACTTTTCAGAGGTATCTGATTTCTGCTAAGAACATACCCGTCCAGCCACATCCCCACCATCACCTCTGCAAGGGACCCGTGCTAGGACAACAGCAGGTACGACCAGCCTCTGGTGTCAAACTCAGGCTGTGGCATCCAGTTCGACTCAGTACCACCGGGGGCAATGTCAAACGCAGTCAAAGCTGCTTTTAGCGGCTGCTCATTCTCCCCCAAATTAAACTATTAAAGGGAAGAGGAAGCTAACAGCTTTTTCAAATGTGCTAACGGAATTAAAATGGAAGTGCAGGATTTCAAAGACAAGTCAGGAGAATCTGTTCCAAGAAAGGGACAGATTGGATCTCTCTGCCAAACTAGTGCGAGACAGAAAAAGCGTCTGAGTCAGGGGGAAGAAGGCCAATGCCGTTCCGAAGAGCCACAAATTAAAAACCAATTATGCGAGGCTTGCTAAAAAATGTCAGTGGGCTGCCTTTATGTTTTAAATCACTAAAAACACAAGTGTGCTTCCATCAACATTTACTCAGCACATCAGCTGGTCGGGGGCAACTTTTTATGCTCAGGCTAAACACGGTGAACACTTGGTCTTTTTTGGTGAACAAACTCTGAGAAACCACCTGTGGCTGAGAGTAAGCACATCTTCTGAGAAAACCCTACGGGTTCAATCAAACTTGCATTTCATCCAAAGGTAGAAACTTTCTAAATGTCCTTCGAGATCCCTGGGGAAGTTGGAAAATGACCAGCGTGAAATCCACAAACAGCTAAGTCTCCTCTCTGGCTCTGAAGGTGACAAGGACCTGGGTCCAGCCGGTCACCGTGGGGAATGCGTACTGGAAGGGCAGTCCACAATAGAACGCGCACACGGGTTCCTCCAGGTGAGCCCAAGGAATGCTCCCCAACGAGGAACAGAAGGGCCTAGGAGACGTGTGATAAACAAAGTCACAGTCCCTGGGCCTAAAAAGCACATAGATTCCCTGGACTCCACCTTCAGAGAGGCTGAGTCCATGGGCCCAGGGGGCGGGGTGGAGGGGCTGGAAATCTGTGTTTATAAGATGTTTTCAAGCGATTTGATGATCAGCCAAGTTTGGGAATGGTTGGCTTGGTTTTCATTGTGCCCTTTTTTTCTGCCTGAAGTCACTGAAGTCCAGAAACAGAAAAACAAATGGAGAATGCTTGGAGGTAAGAATTAAGAGGGACAGAAATCAAGGTAGAGAGCATTTAAGTGACCTGCCGAGTTGATGTAGCTAATGAATGTTTAAAACGACAAGCGTGTATTGAATATTCAGTCTATGCAAGGCTCCACACACAGTCCGGTGGTAGTAAAAAGAAATGTAAGATCTAGTCCCTGTCCTTGGGACCTAAACACAGGGCCCAAACCCAAAAGCAGGCTGGTAACACAGACAGGGTGAAGTGGGCTGGGTATGAGGCAACAGGGAGTAGTGGGGCCTGTGGTAAAATCAAGGCCACATGCTAATACTGTGAGCATCTGCTACTCAGCTGTAGCTTTCATTGCACATAAGGGTGTGGACCTAGAGTGGCCAGATAGTCTGGTTTTTAAAAAGAAGCCAGAAAGTTCACATTTCCTGGCTTTTAAATATAGCAACTCATTCAATTAAAAAAAAAAAAAAAAGGAAAGGAAAGGAAAAAAACCCCACAGTGTGAGGGCCAAATGAGATTCATCTGTAGGCTGACTCCTGCTCACAGAACGACAGTCTACAGCCTCTTTTCTAAAAGGTCACCCAGTCCAACCGCCCTTGAACTTGAGTCCCCTCTAGAGCCCTGCAGTGGCACGGAGGGTGAGGGGTCCCATCTAGCAGGTGGTTAGGTAAGTGCTCAGTCTGTAGACTTGTGCACAAGGGTGGGGCTTCTGGCCTCCCCACTCCCCGAAACCACACTGAAAATGCATTCCAGGCCCAGAGGCAGGGTGTGGCCCCTGCAGCCACAGCAGCCCACTCATAGATGACCCAGGAAGGACCAAAATCTTCAGGCCAGTAGGGACCGGTTGTTTGAGGAGTCCAGCTGGAATGGGCTGGCAGAATAAAAAGTGTAGGAGGGAAAGCTCTGGAGAAAGCTGGAGTGGAACACTGGAAAGGAAAGAAGAACAAAAAGGGAAGAAAGAAGAGGAAAAGAGGTTTGGGGTGACAGAAGAGGGGATAGGAGGGATAAGTAGTGATGGAAGGAGACTTAACTTTGGGTGGTGAACACACAATACACTACACAGATGATATACAGGGTGTAGCACAAATAACGCCCCTTTTTCATTACAAAATCTTTCATTGCAAAGTCATATAAGCAGGTAATTCAGTAACATACCAATATCACACTCAAGCACAGCACGTGACATTTTAGGTGAAATGTTCAAATTGCTGTCCATGTTGTGTGAGACATTCATGCACCCCACCAACCACACTGAAGCAGGCATTACTTCTGCCGGACCCTGTATTATAGAATTGTAACACTTGAAACCTACGTGATTTTATTAACCAATGTCACCCCAATAAAGTCAATAAAAAAAAAAGAGAGAGAGAAAGACAAGAAAGAGCATGAGCTCTAAAAATCCCATAACCCAGAACATAAAATCCCCAGATCCTAGCCAACCATCAAAATCAGCAGTCTGGCCACTCACCGTGCACTTGGTCTGCTTAGTTTTCCTTCACGATACTACTACCTGACCTTTTCTATTTATATTAATTTGCTTATTTTTATTTCTGGATGCCCCCACTACAATATACATTTCCGAGAAAAAGGGCAGGGGGGAGCCTGTCTACTTTGTTTATGGCTCAGTTCCCAGGGTCTGGCACAACGCCTGGCACACAGGACGTGGGTGCTCAGCAAGTATCTGTCGGACAAACGGACTGCCGGCAAGCGACTGGCACCAAGACAGTTTAGCATTACGTGTCAACCATGTAGTAATAACATCAACACAAAGCACCTTATCATTTACGAAACCTATTGCTTCACTTAATTCTTCCAGTTTTCTTTTACCACACTGCTTCATGCGTCTGCACCTGGCCCAAGGACCGCTCGGCTCTGCAGGCGGACCGTCCATGAGCCTGTGCAGACTGAGCTGCCTGCGCAGCGGCTCCGCCCACTCTCTCCGGGCCTTAGGAGACAGTGCGGCCACAGAACTGCCGGGCTCAGTGCTAATCGGGCTGTGTCATCAAAATGATCCAGTGTTCTGGGGCCGGGTTCGTTCCACCCTGCCCCCTTCCTCAGCCTGCTAGGGAGGCAGCCGCGGCATAAAGTTAAAGCTTTGGCTCTGAAGTGAGCTTCCCAGCTGCACAACCTCAGTCCTCTCCAAGCCTTGCTTACCCTCATCCATCATGTGGGTATAACAATAACGATAGGAACAATAATTACTTCCAAGGGTTCTTGTGCAAGTCCAGTGAGATATTTCACAGCACCATGCCTGGGGCCTGGCTCAGTGCAACTGAGGCCGGGCTATTTCAGCAGCAGCACCACCATTCCCCCAGAGCCCAGTGTTGGCACTTGCCAGCACTGGGAGCCTGGGTGACTTGACCGCCTCCTCCCTGGACCTCATGTTCCTCTTCTCTAACATGGGACAATGCCAGTCACCAGGATCAGGTAAGGAATAAATGAGATCATGCATATTAAACACTAAGCACAGGGTCTGGTACCTATTCAATGCTTAATACTGTGAGCTAGTGTCTTTTATAATTCACGAAACTTTACTAATCTAAAATCCCTATGTCAAAGTCCACCAAAGGCGGTTTGCTATATGCAGATACATCTTTGGGACATAGGGTTCTGCAGCAACAAGTTTCTCTCCCCACCCGCTTCATTGCTCTAAGAATGGACCCCTCCACTCCCACCCACCTCGAGTCTGACCTAGGAAGCATTTGGAGGTCAGTTCCCAGTGCAGGGCTGACCTTACTTCCCGGCAGCACATTCTACTTCACCCCGCCCCCCCCATGCTGCAGTCTGACAGGAGGGAGAGGACATGCAAATCCGCCCTAACGTCGGCTGGTTATTTTCACGGCCTGGATGGGGTGTTTGTGGGCGCCTGTGAAGACTGCGCGTCACTGTCAGGTACGGGGCATCTGCCACCAAATTGGGGGAGGCTGTGAAATGTAAAAATACCCAACCCAGATAAAAAGCTTTTCCCTCCCCAAAAAAGAAGGCTCCTCCAGCACCTTTTGCAGAGGGAAGAGGTGGTAACTGCACCTCGCAGGCAAATCTTTGGTGGCCCAGCCCCTCTCTAAGGCTTTTCATCAATGTTGCAGCCTCAGCAGCCCAGGGACACTGCTCAGGTACTGATTTTAAATGGCGATTAGACTGTGGAATGACCCAGAAATGGGCGCTTTCAAGTTAGAGGCCTGGGAAGGTGAATAGTAGAGGACCCAAGTCAAGGGCCCTCCAAAAGGAAAACAGAATTCTAAGTAAGCCAGGTAGTGCTATCGACAGCACAGTGATATACAAAGTCAATTCATAAGAACATAATTACCATCAACTCTCACCTTGAAATCAACAGTCTTTAGTGGGTATCTATAATGCATCAAACCCGGATGACTGAAGTACAAATGTCTACAGTAGGGGCCAAGCAGTTAAGGTAAATGGAGGCAACTGGTGGTAACAGAAGCAAAACCAACAGTGTAAAAAAAAAAAAAAAATCAAGCAATAGAGAGGCGTGGGGGCCTGTGGCAAACTGGAAAGAGGAAAGCAATAGAGGGCGTCTCTGCCTCCCTGTAGCTGATGCCATGCCAGGACAGGGCATGGTGTAACCAGGTCTTCCGATTTTTTAATCGAAGATTAAAATCCAACTTTTTAAGTGAAGTGTTGGTTCAAATTTCTTTTAAAACACTGTGCAGGCCAAACAAAACATATCTGAGGACCAGATCCAGGATGCGAGTGGCCAGTTTGCCACCCCTGGCCAAGCCCCCAGTGGCCCTTCTTTGCAGTTTTCGTGGTACTCTGGGGAGAGGGGGTGCCAAGCAGGAGCTGTGTCCTACACCCAACTTTCTTTCCCCTGCCGGGGCCCGGACACCCTGCTCCACGCGGAGCCCCTCTCTTTAGGATGTCTAGCCTCCGAGCTCCGTCCTAAAGCACAAGCCCCCTTCCAGCAGCACCTGTGCCTGCGGATGCTCCTTCTCATCAGACCTACTAAGCACCTGATACTCAGCTGCTTCCCGCGTCCCGTCCCCCATCTCTGCCCCCAGCCACCTCTCCACCTCCCACCACTGGCTCCTTCTCCCTTCTGGGTGGGCAGCTATCCTGTCAGGCCTCTGAAGAAATGGCCCTGCTGGGGACCTCAGGCCTTGGGACGAATCACCAGTCCTGGGGAAGTGACAGGGGGCATTCCCAGCACTAATGTGCGCCCTCGCTGTACCGCGCACTTCTGCTTCTCACTAGTCCCCAGGGAAAAGCTGCTCTGCTGTGAATGAGGCTCGTGAGAGCTGCAGCTGCAAGGGACCTGCAGCCGGAGCACTCCACGTGTGGGTCCCCAGCAAGCATCTACGGCGACCATTGCAGGTGGCTGAGGCCATGCCCAGCTCTGGCAGCTCCTTGGGAAGAAGACCACACCATCCTTCCTCCCAGTTCCCACGTCTGGCTGTAGCCGGGGGCCAAGGCTGTTAGAACGATGACAGGACTAATGATAATTTTTAAAGATAACCCAATATCGGTATTCTCTTGTACATTTTTCAAAGCGTGTGCACAGTTCCATTATCTCTTCCCATTCTCCCAACACGCCAGAGAGACTGTCCATGTATCGCTATTTGTTATTGCTATTAATAACTCTTCCCTTGCCCGTCAAAGAACCTGAGTTGCGTTCAGCATCCTGTCCTGGCCCAGGACTTCTCAAACTTTAAAGTGTCCCTGAGTTCCCCAGGGGAACTTACTGAGATGCAGATTCTGTTTCAGAAGGTCTAGGGTGGAGCCCGGGATTCTGCATTTTTAACGAGCCATGGGGAGGCGTGGATGCTCCTGGTTCTCAGAGCCCACGCTAAACTGCGACACTCAGATCACCCAGTGGGGGGCGGGTGCAGGGCCAGACCTGGGGCTCTGACCCAGGCGTCCTTCCCTGGGATTCTGCCTGGGAAGACAAGGCTCACTCACCTCACTCTTCACAGGTTGAGGCCTCTTGCCCAGTTTCACCTCCAGGAAGTGCAAGGGGGCGATCATGGGCCCGATGTTGCGGATGTTGGCGTATTTCAGCTCCTCCGCAGTCAGGGCCGAGCTGGGGAGTCCGGTCAGGGGGCCGAGCCCGGGCAGAGAGCCCGCAGTCACGGAAGGGTCCGGGATCTGCCCAGGCATCATAGCAGGAGGAGCGGCAGTGCAGCCTGGAGGGGGCAGGAGGAGAGCAGGACATGCACTGTCAGCCAGAGGAGGTGCCGCAAGGGCCGAAGTCGCACATCCTGCCTGGACCTCCTTCCTTCTTTCGCTAACGTCCCCCTGAACCCTATCCCGACCCAGTGGCTCTTTCTGCCCTTAAGTCCATTTTGTTATAGAGGGAAACTTAATCCATTAATTCACATCGAGGTTATCCTGGCACGTCAGGTAAGGCTTAGTCCAACCCTCGGCTCATCGATTCAGCATTTGCTATGTGCTTGGCATTGCATAATCCTCCCATTAGCCCCATAAGACTGGCTCAGTGCCCGTGACACAGAGGAAGAAGCTGAGGCTTAGGAAGAGAACTCGCTCCAAGACTGTACACAGTTAAAACTGGAAGAGCCGGGGTTTAAACTGCAACACACTGCCTCCCAAGAGAATGGATTCTAACGATGGAATCTCAAGCACCTTTGCACCTGTTTAAGAGGGAGCTATTTTTGGTCTGGCATGGTGCCTCCCCTCAAATCACACATCCCGTTCTGCATACTTGTTAAGACACCCTGAATATGAAATGAAGCAAATCGAAGTTAAAGGTGAGCATGTGAGTGAGTGTGTGCCTCTGGTATCTATGATTGAAGAGGCGGAGGCAAAGGAGATGGAATTAACTAGCATGTGCTTTCTCAATGGAGACCAATATGGGACCAGTCCTCCGGGGTCTCCTCTTTCTCCAAGCGAACACATATTCTGACTGTCCCAGGTCCAGAAGGTTTGCAAGGGAAGAAAGATTCAGGCATGAAAGACATATATTAGGTCAACACCAGGAGAATTCTCATTTCTTCCCTCTCTTTACTAGGAGGAGCTCAGGGGTAAGCAATGGTCACCTCAAGGCACAGAAGACAGTGCAGAAAGCTTGTCTTCCAATAAAGCCAGACTTATCTGGTCCCTTCCAGGACTCCTGTCCCTCCGCCCGGCCGGCCAGCCAGCCACTTGGTTGTTGACCACCTACAATACTGTGAGCAAGGAGGCACATCCTTTCTGCCCCTTCCTCAGCACCCAGGGCCCCCGGCCATCGCAGAAAAGGGTCTGAGATTCATTCACATTACGTTACAGTCTTAGAGCTGCAGGAGGCCCTGTGCTTATCTAAACCACATCCTCATTTTGCACATGAGGAAACTGAAGCTCACAGAGGTTGAATGACTTGTCCAAGGTCACACAGCCAGAGCCGGAAAGAGCCAGAGCTGAACTCCTGGTCCCTGGATTTTAGAACCAGAGCTTTCTCATCCTGCCCTAGTGTGTTTCCCCTCCTGGGTTGGAAGAGATGTTAATGCAGAAGGAATGGCCTTCCAACAGCAGACTTTCAGATGCCAACCCACAGTGGAGGATGGCTGACTTGCACAGAGGACTCTCTACTTAGCCTCCTATTAAGAGCCAGGTTTAGGAAGCTCCCTGAATAACCCCATGGCAGCTTGGGTGGGAGCCCAGACACGGAAACGGCCCCTGAGACGTCTCACATGTAGTGGGTCAATGTGCTGTGACCTTCCCTAAACCTGAGCCACACCAGGAGGCTGCTGCAGGGCATGACAATGAGCTGCACGTCTCCCCAGGGAAAACAAGAAACGGGCCAGCGTAAGGACTCGTTCCTGTGTGGCAGAAGGATGCTGGGTCCAGCCCTATGGACACCCGGCAGGCAGAGGAGGGCGACTTCAGGCCACCTGTGCCAAGCTGACAAAAGAAACTCACATTTCCTTCTCAGAAGAGGAGAAAACCCTACAAAATCCCCTCTTCTAGTCCTGAACTGATGCTACAAGAAGTCAATGACCCCAAAAAGGATGCTTCACTGAGCAAGTCAAAATGGACAGGAGACAGGAGGCTGGAAAATGCTCTGTGCCTGGTGCTTCCGCTGAACACAAACCCCAGGTATGGAGCAAAGCGAAAGTACAGACCAACATCCCCTCCTTGGCCAGAAGCCCCAGAACCTCCCTGAACTGGAAGGACCCATGCCCATGTGGCAAAATGTACCACGTGCCCCTTAGCACATAGTGGGGGGTGATTCCAGGGGGTAGCTGTTGTTGCCCCACGTGACCCCAGGGTCTAGCATAATTTCTGACATAAAAAGGGTAATTGATAATAATTACTGAATTATAAATGAATGAACAAACAAATAATAACAAATTCATGGCAGAGCAAAATTCAGTGAGTGGGGTAAGAATCCCCCTCTGGCAGTTTAGATGCTCATTATCCACCTCCAGGTTATCCCTTCCCACAGCAGACCCCAAGAAAAATACTTCTGTGTGTTTCCCCGCCTAAGCCATCTCTGAGAGATGGAAGCCAGACCCTACTCTGTTCCGGGAATGATAGGCTCTGCTGGCAGCTTCTGTTTATTTTCACACAGATGGTATAAATGAGACACTAACAAATGATCCCAAAATATCTGCTACTGTGGAACCCCCCCCCCTCCAAGAGGGGTAACCAGCCTGTGGGAGCAGCAGCCCCATAAATTCTTGCCATTCTGGATTCCCTGTGAACCCAACCCAGTGACGAGTGGATCGGGCTCCAGGCTTTCTTCTGCAGAAGCAAAAAATCCCCCTCTCCCTCCTTCCCCCACAAGGGTGCCCCTAACTGCTCCGATGCAAACCACAAAGTCCTTAACACATGCCATTCCTAGGAGACAACCACAACAGCTGACGTTCACGAGTGAGAAGTCATCCTAACCGGCTCCGGGGGCGGGGCGGGGGAACGAGGGAGGGGGCGGATCGGCTGCCTTTCCTAACTGGATCCTCATTAACTGGAAAGAGCTGGCTGACAACCCAAGGCTGAAAGGCAACTTTGGTGATAGGAAAAATAAGACAATCCGATGTGATTTAGAGATCTATAAAAAGAGGAGGGGTAGGGGGGTAGTGGCAGGGAACCAATAACAGCCAAGAGGAATTTACCCACTTCAAGGAAGACAGGAAAGATGACAAGAGGTGAAATCATCTCCCACACTGGTTGTTCCATACGGAAACAATTTAGGAGGAAAAGGAGAACTAAAGGCACTAAAAGCTTTAGGGGAAGAACCCAGAGGGTTTTTTTTCCCTTCAGGGCCCAGGAGGTCTGAAAGGGAGATAAACACCCTCCATGTCTCCATTAGTAACTAGGATGCATAAATACAGAGCAAGTGCTGCTATACACTGGCAGAAGACCAAAATTGGCAAATGAAGCTCGTGCCTCAAAGACAGGCCTAGAATCCAAAAAGACTTTGGCAATTTGGGATACTGACCAGGAACAACCTGGAAACTAGCCTGTGAAGAAAAACTGGGTATGCACCGATCCAGAGGGGCTGACGAGCAAGGCATAAATAAGACAGAGAGAGTTCAGGAGGTCACAGTGGGTCCTACACTGTTGTTGAGCCCCAGATTATGAGCAATCTGATGCCGTCCCTGAAAGCCAGCTCCAGAGAAACGGGGACCAGATGGACCCGCGGGGAAGGAACCTGATGATCCGATATCAGTATCTCTCTGTTCTGACTTACTCAGGAACTCGCAGGCACGCAGCTGGGGTGCTGTCTTGTACAAGCAGAAAAGCCAGAAAACATTTCGAGTTCCAGAAAATGGACCCTATTGGGAGATATTAACGTAAAACATCATTTTAGATGAAACCAAAAAAAAAAAAAAGGTAGAAGTAACTTAAGTTCTTCCTTCTTAGTTTCTTCTCTTATTTACTGTATGTATATCTGTGAGAGATCATAAGTTTTAATGGGAGTATTCACAAATAAGTAACAGTCTTGCTTTGATGGGTCAGACTTGTAAAGGGCTATTTTTATTAGAAAGTGCCCAGTCATTGGCATCTTCATCTAGAATGGCAAAGATAGATTTAAAAAAAAAAAGGACAGGTTAAGAGAAAGCGAGGATATGCATCATGAACTTTCTGTCCATAGAAACAAAAGTTTAAGGGAGGCTCTAAAATTCCTGGGCTCTTTGAGAAGGTTAGCTCCCCTCCCAGCAGACAGCTGGCCCAGGCTGGCATCCGGAGCCAGGAAGGGGTGTGCAAGTGAGTGCAGGCAGCCTAAAGCTGCAAGGTTCCAAACAGTGGAGGTGAATGAGGACAGGTCAAGGAGCAAGGGGGTTAGGCCCCAGGGGCACTAGTGGAGTTGGGAGCCGACAGCAGGCAGCTGGCACCTGGGAATCACCCAGAGCAGGTGGGAGGTCTTGAGAGCTGGAGCCTGGGAAGATTCCCAGGAGGAAAATGTATGTGTGTGGGGGGGGGGGGAGGGGCGGAGAGAGGGACAGTGCAGAAAGGTGCCAGGCCAGTGATCACAGAACATAGTACTAACTACCAAGAATCATGGAGAATTAAACAGCAAACTTGTTCTCCTGGAATCTGAAATTACGTAGGTCAACCAGCTGCAAAAAGACAAGGAGAGTCAGAAGGCAAGGAGCAAGAGGGTGGAGAAGCGCCCAGACTGAGAACAAGGACAAGCAGCAAAAGCCCCTCTCTGACGGCTGTTCCGGCTCCACAGGCAGGAGAGTGAGGCAGGTGATGGGTGTGAGCTTTGCAGCCATATCATCTGAATGGGAAAACTAGCTCTCCTCCTTACTAGCTGTGTGACCTTGGGCAAGTTCCCTAACCTCTCTGTGCCTCACTTTCCTCAGGTGTAAAGTGGGAATAACAATGTCATTTGCCCTGTAAATCTGCAGAGAGGATTAAAGTAGTGACAACTTGGAAAGTACCTGGAACAGTGCCTGCCCCTGGGGAGTATGAAGTCAGTGCAACTGTGAGGGTCCCCTCCCTGAAGGACACCACTGCCGCAGGGACCCTCAAGGTCGCTTCTGTGCCACTCCCACCTACTACTGGTCTCCTTTTCCTTTTTTTAAAATGTAAATCTTTTTTTTTTAAGATTTTATTTATTTATTTTTAGACAGAAGGGAAGGGAGGGAGAAAGAGAGGGAGAGAAACATCAACGTGCATGAAACTCTCACGCGGCCCCCACTGGGGACCTGGCCTGCAACCCAGGCATGTGCCCTGACTGGGGCAATCCACTGAGCTACACCAGCCAGGGCTCTCCTTTTCCTTTTTCTACAGCCACAAAGAGGATTCCCCCAGAGGACTCTCTGCTCTCCTACTTTCCAGCTCTTAACCCCAAGGGGCCAGGACCATCCTGCACCCAGGCAGTTACTGCAGAATAGAAACAAAGGGGCCAGGTCAGGGCTGTGTACAGAGGTGCAGAAATGAGGCCTTGCACTTGCCCTTTGCCCCAGTTTCCCCTGAGGTCTCCTCCATCCTGCATTCCAGAACACAGCTGCCTAGATCACTGGCACCACCAGCTGGCTGGGTTTCCACCCCTGCCTCCGGAAGCAGAGGGCCAGCACCTTCTGTGTCCTTCTGCCTACTCTATCCTTGTCCTGCTTACAGGGGGCCACTCCTCAGATCTTGCTAAGATGAAAAAGAGGGGCAGCAGTGGTCAGGAGAAGCCACCACCACGGCACACTGGCATCCACGATCCCTGCACAGAAGAAACTGGAACCTCTCCCCAGGAAAGGTCCTTGCCAGGAGACCAGAGAAATGCTTTCAACAAGGCCTAGGCTGCAAGCACTGTCTCCCCTGACTGATGTAGGTGCTCAATAAACACACAGTAAGCACAGTAAATACACGGTAAGCCAGGAATCCTTATCCCCAGAAGCAAGATGAAGCTGGCAAGGTGCTGCCACCAGACAAGCCTCTCAGCCTCCTTCCCTCTTCCCTCCGTCTCTGGTCCTTGGTGTCAGGAGTTCACAGCATGAACCAACCATTCCACAGACATACACACGGAGTGTGTGATCAATCCTTCGGCCCTTTTGAAAAAATGCCATTGGCCAGCTAAAGCTTTGGAAATGAAGCTCCACAACTGGAGTCCCATGGGCTGCAGCGAGAAAAAAAAAAAAAAAAAAAAGACCAGAAAAAAAAAAAAATCCCCAGAATGGTGGGTTCTGGTCGGGCCTCCCACAGCCAGCAGTGAGTGTAAAGAAACACAGGCTGAAATTCCAGCCCTGGGTCGCTGAGGCATTTGTCTCTGCTGAGCTTTGAGAGGCCAAACCACACACACGCACAAGAGTGAACACACACACATACACACACAGGCACACGGAGCTTGGCAGCCCGTAAGTTCCAGAGCGGGTAACACAAGCCACGGAACCGACTGCCAAGACAAGCAACAGAACGAGCCAGGCACAGTTTCATTGGCCACCATACGCTGCATATGGCCCGGGACGCAGCCAAAACAGTGTTCTCACCCTCCTCAAAGGCATAGGAGACCCTCTGTTTTCAAACACACCTCCACAGAGCCTTAATTAAAGGAAAATGGAAAAATAATGTGCCTGCTGCTCTCCCCCTGCCTATATAGGTATGCACACACACATATTCATACTCACTCACTCTATTTTTTCTCTTCCTTCCATTTCAGTTTCAAAATATAATTCATTCGCATGGAAAAAAGCAAACTGCATCCTGCAGCAGAAAAGCAGAAAAGAATGTTGCTTGCCCTCAGCCCTGGCTCTGATTGCTCAAGTTGAGCTGGAGCTGAATGAATACAGAGCAGGCCAACCTAGAGGCTGCACTGGCCCCTCTCTTCCAGAGCGGAGCTGGAAAACAGAAACACTGGTGAGAGACAGCCCGTTGCAACACCAGCAGCCCACGACAAAGAAGGCCTGGAGAGCCTAGGCCTTCTCGTCCTGCCAAGGGTTGGAAAGGCTGCCCACACAGCCTGCAAACAGGTGGGGGAGACAGACGCGGGTGGCTGCAAAAGCTAGGCAGTGAGTGAGCGAGGAGAGCCTGGTCCAAATCCTTCCCTGGGGGACACCGTTACCACTTATCAGCACATCTCCTTGGAGGTGGCTGCAAACAACCTCCGAGAAAAGTCAGAGGCCTCCACACCCCTATCTTCCAGCAGCCTTCCAAATCTCACAGCACCCAGCTCTTCAGGAAGATTCTGGAGCTGCCTGCAGCTCTGAACCAAAGCCAACGTAGAAGGGAAACAGAAGAGCCTTTGAGAAATCCGTCCTCCCTGTTTTAACCCAGGTAAAACCTTAACCAGCCAGAGGCAAAAGAATAGACCTTGCTTTTCTTCCCTGGTCCTCAGGTTAATCAGAGCCATGCTCACACCTGATACCTGGTTAAACTCTCCCCTAGAAATCTGCAAAGGAAGATCAGGCAGCCATCAAAGCTGAAGCCGGATTTGCTGGAAAGATGAAAGCAATGGGAGGTGTTTTTAAAAACCTTCAAGGAAGGAAGGTTGGGGGCGCGGGTGGGGATGAGGGGAGCTGATATGTGAACACAATTCATAGCAAGTCCTTAAAGGACAAGCACGCACGCAATCATGGTTTAAAGCTTCAATTTCTGGTGCTCCTCAAATTAAGACCCTGAGGAGAGCCACCAAGATTTAAACCTGGCTATACATGCCCATAGTCTGCAAGCCCTTTTTTGAGAGACAGGCTGGGCTCATCTGCCCTGAGTACTTGTGGTCAGGACACAGCCTGATGTCCTGGAAGCCAGTAGGGAGGGCCGTACCCTGAGCCAGGGTCAAGCAACCTTTTACGTGGAGCTGACCCAAAGAGTCAGTTAATTTCCCTTCCACCAGCCTCTCCGTTTTCAGTCGCGTGCAAGGCCCATCCATCCCTGCAGAACAGCCAAGACCTCGCTATCTCCGGACCCCTCCCAGGGTCTGGTGTCCAGGCCGTAGGGCCCAATCCCCTCAGCCTCCTTTGAGGGGAGGGGCATAAGACAGCGTCCTAAACTGAGCAGGTCGGGAGAGGAGGGGCTGGTTACCTAGAAGAACCGGCATGTCTCCTTACGTAACCTGACTTGGGAGCTGGGGGAACGCAAAGGGAACCCGGGCCACCCCTAGGTCCCCTCTCAGCCCAGAACCCCGGGGCAATGGCCACGAGAGAAGCCCTCTCCCAGGTCCTCAGGGAGCCACGCTTTCTCCCTGCGAGGGGTGGGGGCAGCAGGACTTGCCAGCAGGTCGCTGTCATCTCTCCAGCACCAGCACCCTGCACCTCCCTGGCCTTTCACCCTCCATCTGCACCCCGAAGGCCTGTCTTCCTCGGGCAGTTTTCTTCCCACTCACCCGCCTTCCCCGCCGCTCGAGGAGAGCACCTCTGCAAACGCACGGGGGAGGAGAGCGCGGGAGGGAGACGAAGGGAGTGCCCTGGCTGTCCCGGTTACGGACGGAGCCTCCCGTCCCAGGGCGGGAACCAAAGAGAAGTCACCGGCTCCCAGGAGCTTCGCGGGAACAGCCCGAGCTGCAGCGGCCCCCGCGGGGGCAGCTCCGGGTCCCAGGACTGCGTGAGCCTCCCCGCAGGACGGCGAGTTCCGGGACTCAGCCCGCTCCGCCCGCGCGGGGGCGGTCGTCCCGGGTGCCCGCGGCCCGCGCGCCCTACCCCTCCCGGCCCGGGAGCCCCCAACGCGCGCACGCACCCACCGTGCAGAAGCCGCAGGCGGAGGCGGCGCCCCGGGGGCCGGGGCCCGGCTGCAGGCGCCGTGCCCACTCAGCGCTGCTGCTGCCCGGCCGCCGAGCTCCGCCCGGTGCCCAGGCCCGTCCCGGCCCGGGAGCCGCCGCGGCGCCAGCCCCGCCGCCGCTGCAGCGTCCGCCGCCGCCAGCGCCCCCCGTCGCGGCCGCCGAGCGTCCCTCCCGCAGGCTGTGGCGGGCGGCGGGACGGGTTGCATCAGCCCCGGCTATATAGCGGCCTCTGGGCGGCGGGGAGGGGTCGGGAATGCGGAACCAGCCCGAGCTGCCAGCAGCTCCAGACGTCAGAGGGGGACGGAGAGGAAGGGAAGGAGGGGACAGGGGAGGAGGGGGGTGTGGATCTGGCGCTTCACACCCACTGACCTTCACCTCCCCCGCCGCCTTTCGCGCCCTCCTCCTGCGTCTTCTCGCACTCCTCTCCCCGCAGGGGCGGTCCGGGCCCCGCAGCACCAGCCGGGGCCCCATCGCGATCCTCAGCTCTCCCACCCCGCGGCTCAGGAGCGCGCAAGACAGCAGGACGCAGCGAGCGGTTATGTAAGAGCATCCCCGGCGCACAGCCTCCCGGCGGCCACCCCGAGAGAGAAGCCGCGGCTTGGAAACAGAGAGAGAGAGAGAGAAACGAGCAGGCGGCGGCGGGACAGGTCGAAAGCTTCTTGAAGCGTAACGTAGCCCGTGTTGAACCATCTTCTTCAGTTCTTAGCGCTTTTTTGCAGACCCAGAGAGAGGATTTCAGCACATTTTCATTCTTGGACATTGCACGACTGAGTCAGTGAAGAAATGATCTCGCAAGCCGGTTTTATGCTCCATGGACTAGGATGGACAGAAGACTAAGGCATATGGGTGCCTCTAGAACCACCCGCTAGCCCACCTGGCAACCATAGGTGTCCTTAAGCCCTGAGGCGATTCACCCCAAGAGGCCTGCCCTCCTGTACCGCTGCAGCCTGAGCCCACCGGTTTCTCTCTCCTGGTGGCAGTTTGACCCCTGGGCTTTCGGTCCCACTCCCTCAGGCTTCTCCTTTCCTCTTATGGACAGAGCAGAGCCGGCCCTCCGCCCACCCCAGATAGCCTCTTCCCATGACAACTTCCATTGCCAACTCTACTCCCACCTCCCAGCCTACCAGCGTGGTAGACGTTAAAGGGGACTGCAAAGGAAATGTGTGTGTTCCCTGGTGCCCTCCAGCATATGAAGGCTGGAGTCCTCAAGCACATGTGGCACCTGAGACCCTCCCACTGTGGTTGGCATCTCCTACCTCCAGACTCCGTGGGGGCTCAGTCAACCCCCTACCTTTCTGCCCAAGCCAGAAAGCAGTGACAGTGTTTATATTCAGCGACTGTCAGCCTCCTTCTCAGAGTGATGTCAGGTCATCACCCAAAGAAGAAAGGAAGTGAAAGAAAAAGTTCATGCCTTCTTGGAGTGCAGATGCTCAGAGTGAAAGAAACAGCAAGACTTGAGACAGACGGGAGCAGATAAGCAGAGCCAGATGAGCCTGCTCTGCAGTGTGAGTAAGGTGAGGCTCTGTTTTCCTTATCTCGCCGGGCAGTGCCGTCTTTCTGAAGAAGAGCACTGGTCTTATGCAGGGAAAGGCAGATCACCTCCTGACTGCGTTGCCTGACCATTTTAACCTGCACGGTCAGATCTCCCCCTGAAAACATTGAAGTTAGTAGGTGAAAAGAAAGTAAGGTCCTGAAAGAATCTACAGCGCAAAATGAGTAGTAATTTGATCGTTCTGTGGAAGAGCCTGAGTCTCAGTGTCGGAGAGACCAGCTAATGCACCTTTCCTGCAGCGTGAAGATCAACAGTGGATTCTGTGAAACTGTCTTATGTAGCTTCCCCCATGGGACTGAGGCCTGGACATTTATTTGGAAGAAAACACTGACCAGGGGCAGCGTTACTTCATGCATCTGTGTCTAGGACGTTCAAAAAACTAAACTGATCTCTGTGTGGGGACCAATAATTGGTGTGTGTGGTTAGAGCAAGTCCTCTCCAGGGCCTGCTTTGCGCGTGACTGGGCCACTGGTAGTCCTCCTAGGCCTTTGCTTCCTCCACAAATTAAGTATGCTCCATGGGTGGCACCAAGGGGTTACTGGGGGGGGTCGCTAGTCCCCTCCATTCCCTGTAATAGCCTTCAGGTCTCCTCCATTATTTGATGTGGATTTTTTTTTTCAGTTTTATGTAGAATGCTATGTAAACACAGCTTCAAGACCTCCCTTCTACCACATTGCCCCCCGCAGGCCCCTCTACAAAGTCATTGCTTCTGGAATTGGCTAGAGGAAGAGGCCGTACATGAGCCCATTTGTGTAGACATTGGCCTGCTTTGCGGGATGGAGCTCATCTGCCACTGGTTCTCAGGGACGGACCAGTGACCTGGCCTAAGGCAGTTTGAATTTAGGTGTCCTATCACTTGCAACTGGAAAAGTCCTGATTCATACAATGGGCTGGTCAGAGATTGCCAAGTATCCCAAGTTAGTCTGATAAGAGTAGGAATTTTGTGGATCTGCCAAGAAGAGAAGCTGCCAGGAACTAGCCCTGAAATTGCCAGAAGCTACCACATGGAGGGAGCCTACTAAGAGTGAAGCTAATGCAAAGAAGCATAGAGCCAAGCAACAGAGGGAAAGACAGAGCAAGTTCACATAGCTTTGTCTGAGTTTCTGAATCCTCCCACGCCTAATATTCTCCCTGCCTCTGGAGTTTTGAGTTATAGGAATCAGTAAATTATATCTTACCTAAGGCAGTTTGAATTTAGGTTTCCTTTACTTGCAACTAGACAAGCCCTGGTGAATACATTGGATTTTTGCATCTCTGACTTATTTAGACAATGATGTTTTAAAGCTTAACAGACATCGATGAATCCCAAGCTCTGTGTGAACAAGAAAATATGCAATGGCGAGGCAAAATAATTAATTCCCCAGAGGTGTTCCTCCATTATCAAAGGAGGAAATGGTCATTCTCAGTACTCATCTGGTCTTTATACTCATTTATTGAAACGCTACTGTGTGCCTGTGAGGTACACAAAGTTTAAGACATGATTCCTCACCTGCCCCCACCTCCCACCTAGTTAGGAAAACGACCTGAATGTTAATGAACAGCCAGACCAGGAGCCACTGAGAGCTCCCGTGTCACACACTGAAAACCGTCGGAACTGAGATGGGGTTGCCCCACGAGGACAAGCCATCCACTCACTGGCCCCTTCTCTGCTCAACCTGTGCCGACCTGAAACTGCGAACTAGCCGTTGGCGGGCTGAATTCGGCTCTGCTGGTTCAACCTTAAATTCTTTTTTTTTTCTTAACCTATCAAAGATTTGACACAAAAATCTAAATTTCTAACGTCTCTTGAAAACAATTGTTCAGGCAACATGCCATAGTTAAAATAGGATAGGCTATGCTACAGTTGCAAATGTCCTCAAAACTCAGTGGCTTAACAAGAGAAAGTTTTATTTCTCAGCCACGGGAGACAGCTGTGAATCAAGGGGATTGTCCAGGACAGCTGCCCTGCAGGTGATGACTCAGTACTGTACCTCCATACCAGCAACTGCAGCCACGGTCACAATGCGGGGAGAGGGGTGGAAAGAGGGAGAAGAAGAGAGGGGGCCAGGTGCCAGCAGTTACATATTTCCTCCTGGAGTGACATATGGCACTTTAGCTTGCATTTCATTGGCCAAAGCAAGTCACATGGCCATTCTTATTGTCACAGGGGTAGAGGCACTCAGTCCTCTGGTATACCATGCAGGAGGCGGAAACCACATATTAGTGAAAGTTGCTATAGTTAATATCTGCCACAGCAGGCACTACCTAGTGGCAACAATGGGCTACAGCCCACTAGAAGCTGCGCCCTTGAGATGGGAATCAACCCGCAGTTTGACACAGTCTCTCTCCCCAGCCTGCCAGCTTCTGAGCAGGGCCTGCCTGGCCCTTAGGGGCATTTGATTTTGCAGCTTCCGGCACAGACAAAGCCAGTCTCAACATCAGTCTTTCAGGTGTCCCTGGTAATCCACGGAGTTATCACAGGTTTTTCAAAAACATTTGATTTTCTAATTTTAAAAAAATATGTCATAGAGCGTTCTTAGGTGAAGGGCAGGATAGTATCATAAAATCAAACAAAAAGTGGAGACTAGCTGTTATATTTTCTACCAATTACACAGACCTATTTGTGATGGTTTCTTCATCCTGCTCTTCCCTTGCTCAGTCAAACACCTGCCAGGAGAGACCAGGAGAAACGAGCCTCTTGAAAAAATTCAAAGTCAGGCAACAGGGGAAGAGAGGTTGCATCGTAGTGATTTAGGGTAGGAATAGGGTTCTGGTTTAAAGATATTTATTTACTTATGTTTTAAATTGGCTCTGAATTCTGGCAGGAACTACCACTGAATTCTTACAACATACTTATTTTTTAAATTTTTACTGATTGATTTAGAGTGAGAGGAAGAAGGGGAGAGAGAGACATCAATTTGTTGTTCTACTTATTTATGCATTCATCAGTTGATTCATGTATGTGCCCTGACTGGGGATTGAACCCTCAACCTTGGTGTATCAGAAAGACGCTGAACCAACTGAGCTATTCAGCCAGAGCTAAAGTTTTTTACACATGCAATTTTTTGGCAAAACGTCAAATCACCTAGGTGACTCAGCCCCTCTACAACTCAGATTTGGTACCCTGTGACTTCTGGCTTTTACCAAAACTAAAATCACCTTTGAAAGGAAAGAGATTTCAGATTGTTGATGAGATTCAGGAGAATATGACAGGGCAGCTGATGGCAATTGGGAGAACTGTGTGAGGTCCCAAGGTGCCTACTTTGAAGGGCACTGAGGAGCCATTGTCTGTGTACAATGTTTCTTGTATTTTGTATCTTCTTCAATAAATATCTCTGTTTTTCCTATTACATGGCTGGATACCTTCTGGACAGTCCACACGAGATGATTTGATGTTTCACAAAAAAACTGCATGAGACGTGATGCATGAGCAGGCACGTTGTCTTGACGAAGCTGCCAATCAGCAGTTGCTCACAGCTGCAGCCTTCTGAATCATCCGAATAGTTTCCATGGAAGAATGTTCAAGCTTAACATAAAATTTGATGCAGTTCATTGCTCTGCTCACTCAGTCATTTTGAATGCGACGGCCACACAGTGCACGTGCTCACTCAACGGCATCTACCGCCCCCACTGACCGGTGCAGTGAAGTCGTCATTGTTCACGCATGTGCACTCCAGTCCATGCTCCTTGGCTGCCCAGTTAGTTACATCAATGTCACGCAAACCATTCTCATTATATTAATAATGGCTGGACTTTTTCTAGACAGACTGTAATATTTGAGAAGAATGGGACAGCTTCTCTTCCAATAATCACCAATGAGAATTTTATCAAACAACAGGCAACATGTCTAAAGGTTTAATAATAGACCAGTGCTCGCAGAAACGCATCCATCTCTGGGGAAAGCCCAGCATCGTTAATCCCCTAACACAGTAAGTCTTTGGAAAGTGAAGAGGTAGCAACTTCTCTAGTCCAAATGCTGGGCCAGGTGGGTTGCGGGGGAGGGTTGTAGTGGAAGTCTGTTGCTCTCCTCAGCATCCTTTCTTTTTTTCTCTCTCAGCCTTCCCCTCTTTGGAGAATCCCCACTCTCCCTCTCCCTGTGGCCCTGGAGGGGTGCCCATCCTGGTGCACCATCATCCCCAACCAAACATGGGTGTGTGACCTGAGCTGGTGGGTCCCAAAGCTACCGTGATTGGTTCAGGGATGGGCACATGACTCCAACAAGGCCGGAGTCTTCCCTGAGACTTGACATGTGGATATTAAGGAAAAGGGGAACAACTTCCTTTTAAAACACCTGTGTAAGAATATAGTCTGTGGCTGTCCGTGGCCATTTTTCCTGTCAGGTGACAAGGGCGTGACTGAAAAATGGAACACAGAGAAGAGAGAACCAAGACCTGTAAAGAGAGAAACGGCCATGAGATCATCATCGGAGTCTCTGAACCTAACACGCTGTGAGAACATCCCGAACAGGTCTTTGGGCCTCACGGTGATGGGGTCAATGCACCCCCTTTCTCTGTCTGCTGAGATAGCTTGTTTTCTGACACTTGCCTCCCAAAGAAGGCTGAGGAATACATGAATAAAATGGCCCAAAATCAATGTCATAAAAGACTGCTGAACTGACACCATGGAATTTAACTTACTGGTCTTGCCTTGTCCATTAAACGCCACTTAGCCAGCTGAGACTAAATGCAGAACTGCCCTGAGCTGCCTTTTCGCACCTCTAGTTTCAGTTAGTCATTTAAGTAATTTAGTCACCCCAGCTGGCGCAGCTCAGCAGCTTGAGCGCTGGCCTGCAAATCAACGGGTCGCCGGTTAGATTCCCAGTCTAGGGCACATGCCTGGGTAGCCAGCCAGGTCCCCAGTAGGGGGCATGCGAGAGGCAACCACACATTGATGTTTCTCTCCCTCTCTTTCTCCCTCCCTTCCCCTCTCTCTAAAAATAATACATAAAATCTAAAAATAAATAAATAATTTAGTCAGGCAACCTTGTTTAACTGTTTGCTGTGAGCCACGGGCCACATGCCACCCTATTTGAGAAGGCAAAGCAAAAAGAAGTTATCACCCCTCCCCATAAAGGGTGACGGGCAAGAGGCCCAGAAAGATGGATGATATTCATAAAAATGGGGAAATGAGGGCTGGAGTGAATATTATGGTCAAAATTTGTCCTGACGACACTGGGGAGCAGGCAGAAGGTCCATGCTGGGGATGTCGCTGTGAGAGTCACCCACACATAGGGGCTCCCTGAAGTTGATGTCAGGGTTGTAGACAGACTCACCGAACGCCTTTCGATCAAAGGTGATTTTCAGAAATATTAAATTTCCAGTACTAGGTAATTAACAAATCTATTTTGAATTAGTGAACGAGTGAACAGAAGCTGGCCTAGGACTCAGTCTTAGGAGATGCTGACCACCAGCAAGCTGGTGAAATCAGAGGAGACACAGCAGGTAACAGACAGAGCTGCCCCAGAAGGTAGGAATGGGGCAGACACAGAATCACAGAACTTCGAGGCTCTTTAAATCCCCTCTCCCTTAACACAGCGGTGGCTTGCCCACTGCCATGGAAGCCAAAATAGGTGGTCAACATGCTCAAACACAACACAGAAACAAAATCTGAGATGAGTCCATTGTATTTATTCAGATATGGAAGGTACCGAATAACCTTAGGGATGTATATTGAAGAGGACGAAGTCTTTTTTTCAAATTACCAGTGAAAGCTTATTTAGAAAGTTAAGGAGGTAGTAGAAGCGAGCCAGCTGGGCTGCGTGGGCTCAGGAAACAACTTACGGAGGCAGGAGAAGGGCCCTTGGAGCTCAGGAGAGGGAAAGGCAAAGGTAATGTGCCTGGGGGAGGGGGGGACCGGACAGGAAAGGTTCAGGTGTGCTGCCGAGGAGGGCACTCACCCTGGGTCCTTCAGCTTGAGGGGTTTAAATGCTGGAGTTTAGAGGAGGTCTTAGGGGAGGATCTCAACAGAATATTCGTCAGCTTTATGCTGATGCACCAAAATGAGATTTAGTCATCTGGCCTTGGGTGTGGTTGGCACAAATGGCACTAATTGGGTTTTTGTTATCCATCTCCTGGAGTAGGGTGAGTTAAGCTATTTACCCTCTGTTTAGGGAGGAGTTAAGTATTTGTGGTAGAAAAGATAGGATTTTGTGATTCAGTGGATGACTGTAAACTGCTGGGCTGTTTCTCTGTCTCGGTTTCCCTGTTCCACACTTGTCCTGACTTACTCGCCTGTCTCATTCCCTCCTCAGAGACTCCCATCCCTGAGATCTTTTAGGGGTGAAGAAGGAGGACAGTCGTTGCCTGAAGTCATTAGTAAAAGAGGGAATTTAACCTGAAAATGTAGACCTTATGTTACCGAGATATTTTTACCTGGCACCCGCATAGTGCTGCTCCCAGAGGGATTCGAGACTTCTCGTCCTGTTCTTCTCAATCCCTGCCCCTTCACTCCCAGAAGGTGTTACTTTGGATTGGTCAGATTCTTTTTTTTTTTTAATAACTTTTTAAAAATCAAGTTCTATCTTTCTTTATTTCATGTTTTTCAGTCACAGTTGTCCCAATTTTCCCCATTGCTCTCCCCTGACCCCCCTCCCTCAGTCAGTCCTCACTCTGTTGTCCATTGCCATGGACCTTTTTTTTAAAGATCTTATCTATTTTATCTTTAGAAAGAGGGGAAGGGAGGAAGAGAAACACCGATGTGCGAGAGATATGTCAGTTGGTTGCCTCTAGCACACCCCCAACAGGGGACCAGGCCCACAACACAGGCATGTGCTCTGACAGGGAATCAAATCAGCAACCTTTCAGTTCACGGGCCAGCACTCAAGCCACTGAGCTGCACCAACCAGGGCTGGATTGGTCAGATTCTTTAATAAAATATTTGGACCTCAGTTTACTCATCTGTTAAATGGGGACAATAATGGTACCTACATTAGAGGGTCTATGTGAGGATTAACTGTGATACTTATGGCCCTGGCCAGTGTGGCTCCATTGGTTGGAGCATTGTCCCATAAACCAAAAAAAAGTCATAGGTTCGATTCCCAGTCAGGGCAGCTACCTAGATTGCAGATCCAGTCCCCAGTTGGGGCAAGAAGGAAACAACTGATGTTTCTCTCCCCATCTCTCCCCTTCCCTTCTCCTCTTTCTAAAAGCAATAAGCACGCCCCGGCTGGTGTAGCTCAGTGGATTGAGCACGGGCTGGGAACCAAGCGGCCCCGGTTCGATTCCCAGTCGGGGCACATGCCTTGGTTGCAGGCCAGGTCCCCAGTGAGGGCCATGTGAGAAGCAACCATACATTGCTCTTTCTCCCTCCCTTCTCCTCTCTCTGAAAATAAATAAATAAAATCTTAAAAAAAAAATAAAAAAATAAAAGCAATAAGCATGTCCTTGCGTGAGGACAAAAAAAGTGTGATACTTATGAAACACCAACACCATATTAGTACCGTGACATGCTAAGAGTTCAGTAAAGTTGGCTATACCCGTCACCACCACCAGCACCGCATCGTAGCCAGCGCAAGCCCTGCTGCCCCACAGCCTTCGCAGACCGTCACACCCAGCAGTCCCTCCCTTGCCAACCTGAAGCGGCACTTCCCTGCCCAGGTCAAATTAATTGTGTGCTATTCTAAACTGTTCTTTTCATTCATCTAGGAATTGTCATTCCGACATGCTTGAAGTTGCCTGAGAGGTAGGGACAACATCTTACATTTTTAAAACTCCTGCAGCACCGACCACATCCTGAACTTCTGGGAGGCACCCAATGAGCACTTGAAATAAAGGATGGGCAGAGGCCAGGACACTTCTTTCGTATCTCCAATAATGTCCAAAGCAGCCTGGGCCGTTGGCACTCAAAGCATACTCATGAGCAGATGCAGAGCAGAACGTGACCATCAGTCACCCTCTGTGCGGCCCACCCTTGCAGAATACCCACGTGAGAGGGGCCCTACTTTATGGGTGAGGACGTGGAGGTCTGTACTGATGACAGAGATCCAGCCGAACAAAAGTTACGATGGGATTAATTCTCAGGACTCTTTTTATGCTGTGTGTTTTAAAACAACCCCCAATAAAAAGTTATTTCAGCAAATGTTTATTGAAGGGGAAAAAAAAACGTCCCTTAGGTTTTCTGCGGGAGGTGGCATTTCCCCTTACACTCAACAATTTTGGTGGTGTGGTAGAGAGAGGTGTGGGAAGGAGCCAAGGGGGCCCTATGACTGGACCGTTGTGTGGGCCTGAGTGTGTGTGGGGGGGGGGGGGGATTTTCACTTCTAGGAAAGCTCTTCCAGTTCCAGGCAATCTGGGCCAGGTTTTGACACCTGCTTTTCTATGCACTCTGCCTGAAGTTGGCTCTGAGAAGCTTCCAGAAAGCTCAGCTCTCCCAGCTCAGAACCTGGGCTGGGGGAGTCCCGAGACCCAGCTCACAGAAACTCACACCAGGAGCCAGAAAGTTCGCCACCCTCAGAACCTGGGGGCCATCTGCTCTCGTTGGACAAGGAGATTTACAAGGTTTGCAATTAGAACTCATCACTATACAAGCAGACATCTGGTGGGGGGGCAGGGAGGTGCTCAGGAAGAGGCTCTGAGGGAGGCCGTGCACCCTGCCCTTCGGACAAGGGCTGCTTTGGGAGCTGGGCCTGGGCTCACAGGCTCCCTTTCAGGTTTTCTGCCCACATTTCCTCCCCTCACCTCCCGCCAGTGTGGCTCTCTATCTCTTAAATACACCTCCGTAATCCTCTCCTTCCTCCTTTCTAAAGCCTGCCCTGCCTTTCAAACACTTCCTCAAATGCCAACTTGTTATTCCGGTGCCCTCCCCTTTAAGGGCCCTCCCCAAGATCTCCGGCTGGAAGTATACTTTAGACCTCAGGGCCGGACTTCTGCTCACACGTTCACTCAACAAATATTTGATTATCTGTATGTGCAGGGCCGTGGCAATTTAATCACGAACAAGGCCGGCCCAGTTCTTTGGTGACTAAGTCATTACAAGTGTAGGAAGGAGAATGAAAGGGAGTTTGGAGACAGGGAGAGAAGCTGTCAGAACCAACCTCTGCCTACTCGTCGAAAATTCTTATCCCACTCGGCTGGGTGTCCAAGATCTACCCTGCCTACTGGCACAGGGGCAGGTGTCCTCTGTAAAACCTTCCTGGGGACTTGCTTGCTCCTTCCTCCCACAAGTCAAACTCTCAGGGTGGCAGGGGACCTCCTCAGATGCCACTGTCCAGCCCTAACTCTGTTGTCCATGTTGGGGTCTCAGGTTGTCATCCATGATCACAGACAGTTTTCACCTAGTTACCTGCTCTTTTAAAATTAATGCATCGTGCGAGGCAATAAAGCACCGCAGCAAACAGGCAGACTCTGGAACCAGACGTTCCCTGTTTGCATCCTGTCTCTGGTGCATGCTAGCTGTGTGGCCGTGGGCAAGTCACTTCACCTCTCTAGGCTCAATTTCAGCACCATTAAAATGGAGCATGGGTAATAATACCCAACCCATAGGGGTATTATAAAGATTTAAATACATAAATATACAGAGTTGCTGCCTGCAAAGCACTTGAAACTGTGCTTAGCCCAAGGGCGGACTCAGGAAGAGGGATATTGGACGTTATCGTTTGGATTTCCCTCAGCAAGGTGTCCAGCCTTGGCTTCAGGAGCCCAGCCTGGGTCAGAGTCTCAGGCTGCTGCTTGCCCGAGAGGAGAGGCTGGGACTTTGTTAAAAGAGACAAGGTACTGGCAGCGAGGAAGGCTGCCCGAAGCTAAACAGAGAAGAGTACTGAAGCCAACTGGATGCACAACATGTTGATCCCAGTTCCCTAACAGCAGGAGCCATTCCAATCGTTCGTTGCTCCAGCAGTGAGAAGAGAGCCCAGAGCCGTGGTGTGGAGCAGGGCTCACCTACTCCAGCTTCTTATGTGGCCCTAGACAGAGATCATTTCCATGCTCCGGCTCCATTTTTTAATGGCAGAGGATAATATTTTCAAAACCATGGAGTTTGAACTAAAATTCACTTTAGAGAGTCCATATTGCAATTCCGTTATTTTCCATCTAAGGAAATCGAGGCCCAGGAATGTCATGTGATATGAGTAATAGGGGCTAGATTCAAATCCCAGCCCCACGACAGCACAGGGTCATGGCGAGGGCTGAATGAGACCACATAGGATGCATTCCCAGGGGCATTTCCCAGCATCACATGACTGGTTGGTCATCTCTTTCTTACCTCCTTCCCTGGGTTGACAAAAAGAATAGAGCAACGCAATAGAAGATTCACTCTGAAAATAAAAATGCCACGTAATCGGTCTGTGCCATTCCCGCTACCTTTCCAATGAAGATTTACTAAATTTATTTGGGAGGCCGGCCAGGGTACTAAGAGGTACAGGGTTAATATGCATGTATACACGTAGTTTCTGGTTCTTGGAGGTTTGTCATATGAGACTGGGCCTCTCAGAGAAGAGATGCCTTTCCCAAGCTTGAGTGCTTAGTAGTCGTGGTCTCATGGGGAAAGCTCTCTTAAGGAGGGTGTCACCATCTGTCACCCCCTTCCAGATGTTAATGAAACATCAGGTCAGGGGCTTGGCTTTCAACCTCCCCTAGAAAAATTGAGGACTGAGTCCACAAACGTTACCGTTGGGCCAGCAGCTCAGACCCAGCCAGCTGGGACAGTGGGGCCCTCTCCACAAGGGAGGCTCCCTGCCTCAGGCCAGTGTGGAACCGCAGCGAAGTGCTGGCCACCTGCAGACCCAGCCTCGGTGCCATCGGGCGATGAGACAAGGCTCCCGGGCCCAGAGTCGAGCACCAGTCAGCCAGGTGCTCTTTGAAAAACAACCAGGAGCAATAAAGTTAGAATCGAAATAAAGCAAGTCTGAGGGAAATACAGTCAGCCCTCACTTAACGTGGGTAGGTTCTGCAACTTTAAGTGAATGACGAATAACGAAACCAATCGTACCCTAGGTTAATTGATACAAAGAGTGAAGTTCCTTTGGCGTCTCATCAACAATATGATGACATGACGTTGAATGAAGTTATTCTAGGACCTGAGCTCTGCCCATCAGTAGAAGATAGTTCCTTTCATACGCACAGAGAACACTCTTCCTTAGATCTCCCCTGGCTTCTCATTGGCCAGACTTGGTCCCATGCCCATCTCAAGGCCAATACCTGGCCAGGGTGCGGACAAGATCATGACTGGCTTAGTCGCTTGGAAGCAGAATGGGTACCTGGACTAAATAAATTAGAGCTGTGCCCACAGGGAAGGGGGCAATAGGCTGTTGGAGGCACAACCAGTGATAACCTACACCGGTGACCAGTTCACACCCAGCAACAGGAGAAAGCGTTAAAACATAAAGGACTGAAAATGGCTTTGAAGCCAAAGAGCTGTGTCCACATTATACCTCTTACCGACTGAGAAAGCTTGAGCGGGACTCCTGGCCCCTGAGAGCCTCGGATTCATCGGACGAGGCTGTTGTGAGGGTCAGATGCGGTGATTTACTATTCTTGCAAGCCCTTGGCGGACTTGAACAACACCCACTATAGGATGTCTTCTACCTCACGGTTGTCCTTAGCAATGAAAGTGGGGTGACACAAATAGGTCTTCTATGGAAGGGGAAGTGTTTGTAGTTGCCTACCGGGGGCACTCCTTGGTTTTTACAGCCTGTGGCCAAGTGATCATTTTTTGGCCAAGGTCAACTATCATACCTGTTATTTATGTTAATAATTCTTTCTCTAAAAGCAATATACATATATCATTTTAGGGTCTTAGGGCCTAAAAGGTATGCGTCCTTTTAAAAAAATCCTAAATTGCAATGCAAACCACTTGTATTGATATGTATATGTATACATTCCTAACACAATTATGCCATTAGAGCTATTTGGAAGAATTCCAATAAATATTAAATGCATCTTAAATACACCAAAAAATGTCAAAGTTCATCAGTGATTCTCAACTAATCTCTCAAAGGCCATGGCACTCAAGGCTGATGGCTGTGATCAAAAGATGATAAGATCAGCTTGACCTTGAACACCAATCTTAGTTTAATCCAGCGCAGATCTTTCTTCCCCAGGGTGACATCAGAAACAAACAATGGCTGGTGAAGGAAAGAGTGGGGGATGGAGGATGTGCCAGGTCACTCAGGCAAGTGAGACACAGATACAGCCCTGTTTTTCCCGCCGGGTCCATTGGCAAGCTCCCATCAGGAGGCATTTTCTCCGGGCCTCAGAACATGCGTGGGCTAGGAAGCTGTGCTCTACAGAGATCTTCTACCCCAACACAGAGTGAAAAGAAGTCATCCGGTCAGGCATCCGATGGTCTATCCTGAGTGCCAGGGAGTGCTGTGGCCAAAGGGGAGTGCCAGCCCATCGACTGGAATCGGCTCTTCAAAAGGTTCACTTTTTTAATAGTAGCTAACATTGATCGAGTACTTACAATATGCCAAGCGCTGCACCCAAGGCCTTGGATCTATTAATTTATTTAATCCTCACAAAAACCCATGGAACAGGCACTATTATTATGCCCACTTTACAGGTGGGGAAACTGAGGTGCAGGATGTTTGGCTCATTTGCCGTGGATCACAGCCAGCAAATCAACAGAGCCAGGAGTCCGACCCAGAAAATGGGGCTCCAAAGCCTGGGCTCTTCACCACACACGTTATGGCATTTTATTTGGTTTTGGTTTTATGTTTTTAATAGACTTATTTTTTAGAACAGTTTTAGGCTCACAGCAAACTTGAGAAGCTACAGAGATTTCCATACACCCTAACCTACGCGCACACACAGCCCCCTCCGCTATCGACACCCCCACTGACAGGGAGCATTCATTACAGCGGATGAGTCTGTGCCGGCAAGTCATTATCGCCCAGAGCCCCCAGCTTTATTGGGTTTGCTTCTGGTATCATGCATTCTGTGGGTTTGGACAGATGTACAACCCCAGGTACCTGCCATCATACTGCCATGCGGAGGTTTCACTGCTCCAAAAATCGGCCGTGCTCCACAGAGTCATCCCTCCCTCCTAACCCCTGGCCACCACCAATCTCTTTGCTGCCTGAATAATTTTGCCTTTTTGAGAATGTTACAGACTTGAAATCACACAGTATGTAGCCTCTTTACACTGGCTCCTTTCACTTATTAATATGCATTTAAGCTTCTTCCATGTCTTTTCACGGTTTGATAGCTCATTTCTTTTTAGCACTAAATAATATTCCATTGTCTGGATAAACCACAGTTTATTTGTCCATTCATCTACTGAAAGACATCTTAGTTACTTCTGAGTTTTGGCATAAAACAACTATCGACATTCTCACACAGGCTTTGGTGTGGACATAAGTCTTCAACTCATTTGGGAAAATGCCAGGGAGCACAACTGCTGTACCACGCGGTAAGACTACGTTTACCTTCCGCGAGAAACCAGCACCCTGTCTTCCAAAGCGGCTGTGCCACTTTGCACTCCCACCAGCAGTGAACGAGGGTTCCTCTGCTCCACATCCTGGCCCGCTTTTGGTGTCGCCAGCGTTTGGATTTGGGCCATTCTAACCGGTGTTTCGTGGTGGTATCTCATTGTTGTTTTAATTTGCAATTTCCTAATGACATAGGATGTGGAGCATCTTTCCATATGCTTATTTGTCATCTGTATGTCTTCTTTAGTGAGGTGTCTGTTCAGGTCTTTTGTCCATTTTTTAATGGGTCTGTTTGTTTTCTTACCGCTGAGTTTTACAGTACAGTGTTTTCAAGGGCACGCTTACGGATCCATGGATGGTCAGGGATGGGAGCCCCTCAGACACCGTGCAGTCAGCCCCCCTTATTTTAGAGATGTGAAAAGTCCGCCCCAGAGGGACGCAGGCGGGACAGAGCTGGAATCAGAGCCCGAGAGTTCAGTGCTTCCTCACCGAAGGGCATGTGATCAGGCAATTTCCCTTGTGAGCAGCTCACTCCCTGAGGACAGGGGTCACACCTGACCGTCTAGCTGTTGTTCCCCCACACCGTGCCTGGCACACATTTAGTGAATGTCTGTGGGAGGGAGGGAGGAAGGACTTCCCTCTGGCCTCCACGCACCCTTTCCAAAGGGCGGCTCCTCTGACCTCTGCTCCAATCAGTGAGAGAGGAAGGGAATGAACAGTCGGTCTTCCACGGGGCGATGACGAGGGCAGGGGCCAGGTCAGAGCGTGGTTCTTAACCTTGGCTATATGGCAGCTTCCCCTATGGCGCGTGTTAAAGATTGCACGCCTAGGCCCCATCCCCAGACATTCTGATTCCACACGTTGTCATAGTGTTTGCTGTGTCCTAGATCCTGGGATCTAATATTGGACGTTATCCTATTTGATCCTTCCTCATGCAGTTCTATGATGTGGACCGTATTAGCATTCACACCCTGTGAGTGAGGTAACTGTGGTTCAGAGAGATTAAGGGACTCACCCAGGGTCACACGGCTAGTATGTGCTGGAGCTGCATGCAAATAAAAGCACCCTGGAATGGGTGGCCAGCAACCATGCCCCCCACAGGTGAGTGTGCACAGGCAGGAGGGCTTTGCCCTCAACCCTGTGCAAACCCTACATTGCAAGCCCCTGAAAGCTAAAAGGCATGTACATAAGGCCTCCCGAGGGCTGCCATGAGAAAGCTGTTCACAGGGGTGTGGCCACAGGGCAGCCACGTGGGGACCCCAAGAGCTGTCCCTGAGGTCTGGAATTAGAGTCCCTCTGCTCCCCCAAAAACCAGACAGTGGATGCGCGAACCCTTGTTCTCACCTGCACGCTGCTCAGAGACCGCTCTCGCCCGTTTACTTCAGTAATACTTAACTGAATTTTTCAGCAAACTACACAAATAAAAAGGCACACAAACCTGAAGTGTGCAGCCAGGTGTGTGCTCACCCAGGGGACGCACCTGGTTACCTGCCCCACTAATTTCAGGTCACGTCTTCAGGCCTCTCGTTACCGTAAGAGGTTTCAGTGAAGACTTCAAAGCAAACCTGTTTTAACTGAGGTTCCTATCACAGAGAAAAATTCCTTTACAGAAGAGATATTTCCAAACATGAAAGAAACAGCGACAACCAAAAGCAACAGAGAACTGCAGGTCTAAAAAGACTGGAAATCACTGTGTCAATATTTTTAACCAAACATGAACTTTTTAGGGGACGTTGATATTTATTCCAGATCATGAAATCTTGCAAAAGGTGCCTCTTACTCGGGGCATGCATTTCGGAATGCGTCCTGGGCTGCACTTAGATTTTCCCTGGCTACGTGTCTCCCTGTCACCAGGCTCCCTACTGCCCGGCGGCCTGCTCACGGGACCGGGGCCCAGGCGCAGTGTGCTAGCAGTCCCAGCTCCGGTCAGACAGCTGGGCTCAGATCCAGGTTCCATCACAGCCGGCCCTGCGACCCTGGGCAAGCCACTCAGCCTCCCAGCACATCAGTGCCCTCACGTGCAAAACGGGTCCTCGTCTGTACCCGACGTGACAGCAGTGAGGATAAATGAGGCGTGTAAAGCACTCATTGCCCTGCCTGGCAGGTTGATGACCTATCCCTTAGGACCTGTTCAGATGACCTGCATCCCATTTCCTGGGAAATGTGCAGGGAAGAGAGCAGTTAATGCAGATCAGGTAGGAAAGCTGGGGGGAAGGGAGACTGTGAAGGGAGGTCCATGGAATAGTCCTTCTGAATTCAGAGGACATTTGTCACCCGCCTTCAGGCCCTGACTCAGAATGTGGAGGGGCCGTTTTATTCCTGCAGGTCAGCAAAGAGACTTCCGCACAAGACAGAAATAAAAATATTGATTCTTGAGGTTGAGCCCTGGAGGCCTCGGGTGTCAAGCCAGAAAGGCTGTGGCCCCTTGATCTACAGGGTTTCACAGCTCAGCGCAAACCAGCGCTGTCAGCCAGGAAGTTAACAGCCTGCCTTCAGAAACACCCAGATCACCAAGAGACTGGCTCAAGGAGAGGTTGCCATGACAACCCAGGGACCAGGACTTGAACCCTACCCCCCTCCTGCCCCCCTCCCCACCAGCCACCCTAAGCTTATACCACAGGCTCAGACCCACCTTGGGAGGACCCCGGGCTCCCCTGAGCCTTGGAAGTTGTGTCCTGTGGTTGAGAGAGAGCATGTGGCCCTGACCTTCTGCCTCTCCACCCAGCACTCCAAGTCCAGGACTCCTGGAAGTCTTACAGACTGTATTTGGGAGGAGGGCGGAGGATGAAGGTGCTCTCAGGATAATTGCCCTCCCGGAGTAGCTGCTGGAAGTGCTCAGCCTCAGGGCCCCTGGGAATCGGATAGGAAGTAACCCCGGGCTCATCAAGGCCCCAGGGCAAGGGGCCTGGGCCAATTAAACGGTTCCTCTGCCCCTCTCTGCCTGCCTTTAGGCTCTCCCTGCTGTCCTCCCACACACTGGTCAATTAAGCCCTCTCTACTCTTAGGCTGTAAGATAAAGGTTTAGGGGGTTATACTTCCCAGAGGCTTTTGCATTTTAATGGAGACTCTTGAAAATCAAAATGCTTTCAGCCTCAAGGCATAAATCTCTTAACAGGGACTCTTTGGGCTGCTTGAGAACGGGGTGGGGGGAGGAGTGGGAAACAGGAGGGAGATGTTTGAAGGGTCAGGTGAGAAACACCCTTCTGTTCAGACTTAAAGTCCACTCGATTTGGGTTGGAGTCCTTCCTATTTCATCTTGGGTAGGACTCAGTTCCTAAGCCTGTAAAATGGAGTCGTAATGCTTAACTGGTAGGTCCGTTAGCACAAGCCTGGCACAGAGCCTGGCATGATGTCTCAATGCCTCAGAGGAAGACCCACCGAGAAGACTGTGTACATCCCCGGCCAAGCACCAGGGTCAGTTCTGACTGTCCAGGCCTGGGATGGGGTGTTTACTAATGACACTCTGTCCAGCTGCCAGGGTGGGGAGGAGGGCCTAAAAGGAGGAACAATTAAATAGCCAACACTTTGATGCAATTAGGGCTATAAGCTTGTTTGCTTGTTTGTTTTTCTTTTAGTAGAGGAGCCTGAGAAAACACAAAAGCACTAGTCACTTTGAGTAGGGAAGAAAGAAGGTGCTACCCTGGCTGGTGTGGCTCAGTGGATTGAGTGCTGGCCTGCGAACCAAAGGGTTGCCGGTTCGATTCCCAGTTAGGACACATGTCTGGGTTGCAGGCCAGGTCTCCAGTAGGGGGCGCATGAGAGGCAACCACACATTGATGTTTCTCTTTCTCTCTTTCTCCCTCCTTTCCCCTCTCTCTAAAAATCAATAAATAACCACACTTGGCTGACTTTGCTAGGGCCCAGCACCCTTGTTTTCAGGGCAGAAGCAGGAGGGCACAGAGAGAGCATGGCCCCATCCCACTCCTCCACTGCCAGCTAGCTGGGTGACTGGGGTGATTCACTCGGGTCGTGACCCTTCATTGCCTTGTCTCTGTAATAACAGAAGAGCTCTCTTTGGGTGGATTGTGAGGTTAAATGTCATGAATATAAAGCAACAACTAGGGACATATAGGTACTCAACAAATGTTAACTTCCTTCATGACAAACCAGGTAGACTCTCCCTTGCTATTTTCTCCTTCACCCTACAGCCCTGCCAGCACGCTATCTGCTGCAAATAACAGAAAACCATGCAACAATGGACTAAACAGGCATTCATTTTCCTCAAATAAGGAGAAGTCTAGAGATAAGAAGCCACTAGCTCTTGTTTTGTAGCTCAGCAATGTCAGGACTACTGTCTTTTTGATTCTGTTGGTCTTTTCCTCCTGGTAAAATGTGGCTACTGCAGCACCGTGCATCACAGCTCAATTCCAGGCAGGGAGAAGAAAAGGGAGCAGAACCAAGAGTGAGTTCCTTTTGTAGAAAAGGAAACTATTTCCCAGAAACCCACAGCAGACATCTCACTGGCATGACTGTGTCACACGGTCACTTTTATGTAGTAGGGAGGCTGAGAAAGCAAACCAGCCTCTAGAGTGAAGGCAGGCAAGGAAGAAAGGAGAAACAGCAGTTGGAGGAAACCAACCCGCAATGGGGCCACCACTCTGCATCAGGTCAATTGCAATGTTTCATTTATCTATTCAACAAGAGAATATCGGGCACCTCCTGTGCCCTGAGCTGAGTGTTAGAGAGGATTGATGAGGAAAAGCAGACTTGGTGCTTGGGACAGGGGGTAGGTAGTTGGCCATGAATGTTTGACATGTCTATAGTAGGTAGCATGGGAGCAGCACCAGAGTTTGGGAAGAGGAGGAAAGAAGACTTTCTGGATAGATGCTGATGATGACTAAGATAAGCCAGGTATTTGGGGTGGAGGGAGATGGGCAGGCTGCCCATGCAGTGTTCCCGGCAGAGGGAACAGCACGTGCAAAGACTCAGCAGAAAGAGAGGCATCACAGGCGTTCAAGGAATTGGAACAAGTTCCCAGAGGCCACCAACGTTTACGCAGACCAGAGAGATCAAAAGCAGAGCACACAGATGTGAAGCGAGTAAAGCGGAACAGCAGGACCACTGAACTGCTAGTCCCTTCCCGTGGGAAAGAAAAGGCGCTGGCCGCCTTTTAAAACACAGAGGCTGCAGGAGAAGCAGAAAGCTTGGGGAGCTGCTGTGGACAAACCCAGCTGCCTCGCTGGCAAGCTCATTTGGGAGAGGAGAGACTCTGGGCCTGGCTCGCTGGGCCCTGCAGCAGGGAGCTCTCTACTGTCCATGGAATCCTTTACAGGAGGCCTTGGCACCTGCCACGCCCTCTGTCCAGAATTACCCTCCCCAACACCCCCTCCACCCTGTCCCAGAGTCTGCCTGCTCTCCATCCCCACCCCTGCCCACCCTGCAGGTGCAGTTCTAGCCACACTTCCTGAGTACATCAACTCAGGGACAGTTCCTGCAGCTACTGATGCCCACCTTGTAGTTGTTGCCACAGTTGTGATTTTATATCTATTTGTGTGGATTTTTTTAAAAATTACATCTCTCCTGGTAGACGGTAAGGTCTCTGAGGGCAACAGCCAAGGCTGGTTTTGCCCACTGCCACATCCCCAATACCTAGCTTTGTCCCTGGCGCAGAACAGGGCTCAATAAATATTAAGAACTACACCACATCAAATGGACAATATTAACCATCTGTGACCTATAGAATAGCAATTTCATATGATTCATCATAATATTAATTGAATGAATGACTGAATTCGAGGTTTTCTGAGCACTATCCACTGCGGCATGGAGTTCGGTACAAGAAGGGTCCACCTCTTACTTGTTCAAAAGGCAGATTTTTCCTGAAAACATAAAGAGCTGAGGACTTGGTCCCTGGTCATGGTCTAGACTTAAACGGCACATCAGTGTGCATTGGGAATCTTGCTTGTGCGCAGATTCTGATTCAGTGGGTCTGGGGTGATGCCCGAGATTTGCATCTGTACCAGGCTCCCAGGTGCCAAGGCATGAGAGGGAAGGAGGCCAAAGGCAGCCTTGGAGCGGGTCGGTGAGGTTCCCCCGCACCTCCCCAAGGGCTTCCACTGAGGCTCCTCTCCCTTTTCTTTCTCAGCCAACATGGAAATTCAGAAATTCATTTGCAAAGAGATGGGATTCCAGGTCATTACCATAGTACCTGGAAAAAGATCTGAGCAGCTGCCACATGTAAATGAGAACTTTCCAGATCCCTGAAGCTTAGCTCTCCGTGTGCCCCAAACTGTTTTTCTTTTCATTGTCATTGGTAGAAATGTTTCAAATTAAGGTTATTAAACACGCTCTTGCCTTCTTAAACAGTAAATTGGACAGAACCTGACTCTTGCTAGGTTTTCCTTCTTTTAAAAACTGTTGGTGAGATATATATAATATGAACGAAACATACACGTACAGTTTAAAGAATATAAATCAAGTAAAAGCAACAGAACCATCACCCACATGAGGGAAGAGCGTGACCACAGGGCTTTAGGAGCTCCCTCTTCTCCCACGGGAGGGGCCCTCTGCACCAATCTATTCATGCATCCTGTCTTCGCTTTTCTTTATTGTTTTACACAATATGAATGGAGCTCAAATAACGTAATTAGTTTTGCTGGTTCCTGGGCTTTCTATAAATTGAATCCTACTCACGTGTTTTGTTGCGATTGGTTCCTTTTGCTGAACATTGTGGTTTTCACAGTCATATACTGTCAGGTGTGGCCATAGTCTGTTCATTCGCTCTGCTGTATGATATCCCATTGCTGACTGTACACCACAATGCAGGCATCCATTCGTTCCGTTGTTTGATGGATGTTTGAGGGATTTTGAAAACAATTACAAACAGCGCTGCCTTTTCTGGCACGACCGTGTCTTCCACGCCCGTGTGGAAGCAGGAGTTCTGTCTGCGCATAGTTAGGAGTGGAACCACTGGGTCAAAGAGTCTGCAGGTGCTCGGAGGCACGAGGTGTTGCTGAACCAGCTTCCTCAGGGGTTATTCTCACAGAAACAGTGCGGGGATCCCCACTGCTCCCCCTGGTCACCAGCACTGGATACGGCCCACTTTTAAATTTTTCCTAAGTTTTCGTGATGCCCAGGGTTTTCATGAACTACAAGGTCATAGTCCATTCGAGCTGCCCTAGTAAACAACAGAAACTGAGTCCTCCCAGCTCTGGAGGCTGCAAGTCTGAGGTCAGAGGTCCGGTGAGGGATGGCTTCTTGTGCCCCACAAGGCGAAAGGGCCCGGGAGCTCTCTGGGGCCTCTTTTGTAAGGACATTAATCTCAGTCTCGAGGGCTCGGCCCTCCTGACCTCAGCGCCTCCCAAAAGCCCACGCCCTGATACCACCATCACCTTGGGCGCTAACGTTTCGCATGTAGAAACTGGGGGGCACACACCTTCAGACCTCAGCACGCACTCCCCTCCCCGCTTTGGTCTGGACCGTGACTTGGGGTTGCTCCCATCTCCCAGCCGGGCCTCAGAGGCCGCGCAGTGCCCCCTGTCCACTCTGCATTCCAGCTTTGTCTGCCCTTAGCATGAACTAACAGCCCTCTGGTCACGCCGATCCGGCCGGCGGGTCTCCAGCCGCCTCCCCACTCCCCTTCGCAGACGCTCTTTCCAATCTGCTGTGGAGTGGGAAGTTTTCCACCCACATTGTCCCTTGAAACGCGTCCACACAAAGGGTCAGCGGGCTCCAGTGGAAGGTCGGAGAGTGGGACTTGCCTGTAAGTACTAGATTGTAGCAAGTGACTTCTGTGACAATTATTGTGGCTTTTGTTTTGTTTTAGGATGATTGTTTGTTTCCTCATTTTTTTTTTTAATTTTTATTCTTTTTTTGGTGCCTAACAGTATTCCAAATTACCGAGGTTGCTGTATAAATCACCTGTGGACAAGGGAAGTGCTGTTGCCCTTTGAATACACTTCTAATTTAATTTGGCATTACATTTAACTAAATTCATATTTGATTTTGGTGGCTGGTATCTTCCCAAAATACCATGGCTTCAGCGAGCAGATGGCACATATCCCTGGGACAAGAGACACCAAGTATTCCCAAAAGTCTGATTCCACCCCATCAGAAGACTCTTCAGAAACAAGGGTGTGGGAAAGCCCTAAATTTAAATTAAAAAAAAAGTTTGGGGACACAGGTGGAGGTAGAGGCATCTGCGCCAGGCAGGCAAATCCTTGTTTTTTCACTGGTTTGTGGGACCAGGGCAAGAATTCAAATAAAGATCCACATACCATGTATCTAAAGATTTGAAAGCTATTAGTCAAACGAACGTATTGTTAAATAAAATAAGTCTGAGCGCCCTATCTTCACAAATGCACCCCCGTACGATTCTGAAAGGCCAAGCATGGTTCCAGAGCCCTCGGACCCCGCGGACCAGCATGTGCGGCCCAGGACAGCAGTCCCAGATCTGGCATGTCCCCTTCAGGCCCCACCCTCAGCAGGGGGTCTTGCCCACCTGCATGTCCCTGTACCTCCAAGTTCTGTCCACTGTCTGTGCCCCAAGCAGTCATCCCTTGGCTGCTGGCTGCACAGGCCACCCTTGATGGAGTGGACCACGGGAACAGTCCCGCATGAGCCCTGGAAACGGATTTGGGCCGTTGGGGCCGAGATTCTGGGGTCCTGAATAGCAGGAGCAAGGTCTAAACGAGGGCAGGTGTGGGCACGGGCGTGGGCTCTGGGCATCTCCATTGGTCCTGAGTCCTTCTCACCCCAAGGACACAGGGGAGCCTGGGCAGGGATCTCCAAAGGTCGAGGCCCTCTGGCCTGCATCTTGGGTAGTACCTGGCCACACCGTCACACCGACTGGACAGGCCTGTCCATAAAGTGAACTGAGACTAACTGGAAGTTCTTTTGAGAGTTTTTCCTACTAGAACTGGGCTCTGGAGACTGCCTCTGGATCACTGACTGCGGGGGAGGGTTTCTTTGGCCACGACTCTGCATCAGGGACAGGATTCTGCACTACGCGGCTGTCTGCTCACCTCTGGAAACAAATCCGAACTGAAAAACCATAACCATAACAAAAACAGAACAAAACAAAACAGAAATCCCTCTGCTCCCTCTGTCTCCTCCAATCAGGTTCTCGCTGTCCCATTCTCCTGGTCTTACTTTTCCCTGCTCACTTTCTCCCCTCCGCCCTCCTTCCCTGGCTCACATCTTAATCCCTGCCCTAGCGACCGCCCAGCCAAGCAACACAACACTGGGCAGATGAGAGCTGTGTCGGAGCCTTTGGGAGACACGCAGGCTCACAGGGGCCAGGAATTTCCAGCACGGCACAGACAGGGGGAAAAGCTTGACATCTTGGACAGGTGATGAGGAACACTTTGGGGTTGGAGGAAGAAGGGGCACCTCAAAACTCAGAACAGGGTGCTATGAAAGGAAAAGGAGGAGTGCTTGGCAAAGATGGTAAAGCCTGCCTGATACAGCTCCCCACAATGCTGCTCAGCCCACGACCATCCTATGGGATGAATTATCAGCGGAGGGAGAAATGGTGCGGAGCCAACATCAGGCAAACTGAGATCCCTCTTCTGAAAGCAGCTAAAGAGTTAATATTTTGGGGAAGTGGAACCCCAGCCTGTTAGGCCTGATGGGATGGTGAGGGATTAATGCTCCCTGGGAACAAACCTGGGGTAGTTGGGACGGGCGTGGTCCTGAACTGATTTATTTTAGAAGCAGGGAGAGCCAATGAATGTGCTTTTGGCCACAAGATACAACAGGTGAGAAACAAGAAAGGAAGAGGCCTGGTTTCTGCTTCCTGGAAAGGGGGTGTTGCTGCAGATCTCCCGGGGAGCACACTCATGCCTCTCTCGTGAATGTACACAGCCCTGATTACTTGGCTCACTCTCACCATCCTAGCGTGTTCCCAGTGCCTGGCTCCCTGGAGTTTGGCACTCGAGCTGCCAACACCTGCCAACAAGAAGGAAGCTGGGTATCGCGGCTGCAGTTTTTGGAGGCTACTTATAAAAGAGATGACTAAGCCCCCGGGGCAGGAGGAGGGTGCAGCTAACGCCTAGCTCAGCAAGAACCGGTGTGCTATCAACTCAATCCAATTCAGCGTTGACCAGGTGCCAACCCTGCGCCAGGCTGGTTCCCAGGGATGTGAAGATGACGAGGCATGGACTCTGCTCTAGAGGACCAGGCATGTCCATAAGGAATTGGAATCAGTGGGGTGAATGCACCATGGAGGAGAATGAAGAGCCTGGCCTTGGAAAGCGTTTCATGGGGCCAGAGCACCGGAGGCGGAGGGAGGGAGGAAGTCTCCACTGGTGCAATCAGGCTCAGAGTTTCAGAGTCGTACCGAAGCACACCTGGTCCTCATGCCCCCTTATCTGGTCAGTCTTGGGGATGGCCTGAGGGGCCACTCAGATTCTCCCGCTTTTCTCCTATCTTCACTCAGGTCCTCATTTCTAGCCTTGGTCCAGGCTCTTTGTACTCAACACCCAAGGCCACTTCCTACAATGCAGGTCCAGTCCTCTCCTGCTTGAAAACCTTCTACGGGAAGAGAGGCAGTGAGTGAGACCGGTGGGAGGAGGTAGACAGGGCCAGAAACTAAAATGCTGTTATGGTCATGGCAACATGAAACCCTCTGAGGATAACAGGAGGAAGGAAGGAAAACAGCGGTTATTAAGCAGAAGGAGACTAGCACCTGAAGGGAATGACCAAGTAGAGGTATAAAATGAACAAAAATTTACCAAAAAATTTAATTTCTCTTCCCTTACAAGTAATTATATAAAATGGTTTGCAAGAACCATGTAAGGATTACCTTCTAATAGGTTTTCTCTGGAACAACACGTGCCCATCTAAGTCTTTAATAAACATAGAAAGAAAGAGAGAAAAGAAAGAAAGAAAACCACCTATATTTCCACTACCCCCAGAATACAGGCCAAGTCTCATGGTCCTTCACACTATGGCCCAAAGCGGCTTAAGGCCTAGGGGTAGAGGGGGCTTCAGGGTAGGTTTGTCTTAATTGCTCAACAATGTCATCAAAGCCCCTGCTTCTTACTGGATGTACATGGTATTGTCTTTATCCTCGGAGAGGCTTCTCTCATGGTGACAAAATGGCTGCAGAAATTCCTTGCTTCATACCCACACTCCCTGCCGTGTAGAAGGAGAAAGAGAGAGCTTCATTCCCTGAAGTTATCAGCAAAGTCTTCTCCAGTCTCAGGTCAGAATTGGGTCATTTGCTTATTTTCAGACAAGAAAGAATTTTGCTGAGTCTGATCTGAAGCTATTCACCCCACCCCTAGGGCGAAGTCAACTTCCTCTAAAGTGCATCAGAAGTGTAGGGAAGGTGGATACCCAAAGGGAAATGCGGTAGTTGCCAAGAGAATGGATGCTGAGAAGGCCACCACCACGTGCACTGCAGCACCCTTCCGGTGCCTACTCCCCTCAAGCTCCACCCAGTTACTTCCTGCTCCCAAGCGTGTTCTAGTCTTCCACGTCCCTAGACCCCTGCACATGCTGTCCCTCCCACCTGGGATGCTTGTCCATGCCTCTTGCTCAGGGACCACCTACCCAGTTTTCAAGCCCTTGCCCAACATCACCTTCCCTTTTCTTTAGATATTGTAATCACCGTGAGGGCAGAAGCCAGGTTCTTATTCACTCTTAGCATAAGGCATTACCTGGCACACAGTAGGTGCTCAATAAATGTTTCTCAATAAATAAATGTTGCTGATGAGACAACAGTATTTCCAAAGAAAGCTAGTTTGGCTTCAAAATCTAGTCTTCTCAAAGTTGAAAATGTAACAAATGTAAGCAGAGTCGTATTGTGGAAAACTATAATGAGGGAAGGATGGAGCCTCCAAAAAGTTCAGATAAAGGAACATTGAGAGCAGCAGTTAGTCCAGGGTCTCCAGCGTCATCCCAGAGGTAGGAATGTTTTAGTTCGCTTGGCAGGTCAGCATATCCTTAAGTGGAAAGGAGCCTTTCGGGCCTTCATAACCTGATCCATTAATCTTCCAACCACGTAGACTATCCCAACGGGAAGCGATTGCACTGGTCAGCAGATTACGGTTGCCAATTACGGTCTCATCATTTCTTCATAAATTGGTTTTCTGGTTTACCATTCCAATCTGCATTTCTTTAGTGTTTCTGAGACCAGCAGTACCACTTAATTCCCAGTATCTGTTCTCTTTTTCCTCATCAGTCATAGAACCCCAGAATTTTAGCTGGTCACATGATCACCTAGAATATAGACTACATCTCTCAGCCTCCTGTGCAGCTAGCTGGGGCCACACGACTAATTCTGGCCAAGGACATGAACATAAAAGTTATAGGAGTATTGGAAGTGTCATTAAAAGAGAACAGCGTTTTCTCCTCCTTCCTTTTCCCCTATTTGCTGGCTGGAATGTGGATGCACTGCCTGGAGCTGGAGCAGTCATCTTGGACTATTGAGGAACATGGAAATAAAGCCCATGCATGGTGCAGCAACAAGATAGAAGGAGCCTGGGTTGAATATTGCCACAAAGTATCATATCAAAAAGCACTCAGTGCCCATCTGTGCATTCACATAAGAGAAATGCATTTTTTATTTGTTTGAACCATTTCTGACACTAGCAGGCAAAATTAATTCTAGCTCAAACCAATCCCCAGGATCCCTGCTGTCCCACACATGTAGCTGTTGCGAACCGGCAATGTGGCTAGTGCAAACCTGCAATGTGGCTAGTGCAAACCGTCAATGTGGCTAGTGCAAACCGTCAATGTGGCTAGTGCAAACCTGCAATGTGGCTAGTGCAAACCTGCAATGTGGCTAGTGCAAACCTGCAGTGTGGCTAGTGCAAGCCAAGAAATCTATCAGGGATTTTGACTTAGTACCGAGAAAGGGAGGTAGAATGTAAAGTATCTCATTAATAATTTTTATTTTAGTTATCTGTTGAAATGATAACATTTTAGATATACTGGATTAACCTATTTTTACTTTCTTTAATATTACCATTAGAAAAGTTTAAATTTGTGTCTTCCATTGCCTTTCAGCTTCCCTAAGAACTTTTTTTTTTAAGATTTTATTTCTTTATTTTTAGAGAGGGGGGAAGGGAGGGAGAGAAACGTGGATGTGCAAGAGAAACATCCATCAGTTGCCTCTCGCACGCTCCCAACTGGGAACCTGGCCTGCAACCCAGGCATATGCCCTGACTGGGAACTGAACTGGCGACCTTTTGATTCACAGTCTGGCACTCAATCCACTGAGCCACACCAGGCAGGGCCCTAAGAACTCCTTCAATAGAATCTGCACCTTGCAGCTCTTTCAGCCGTAATCCACTTCTGCCATACGGGAGCCCTGCTGATGTGGTAAAGTGTGAGGAAAGGATGTGTTATATCATCTCATGATTTAATCTCAGTCTTTTAGTGGGCTTGTATTGCTGGACTGAGCCCTTCACAATGTTTCTTAGTTTTCCTCCTCGCTTTAGGCAGAAATGCTAAAGAAGGCTGGAGTTAGCTGGTGCCCTTTCCCTGGGTGGGCTAAGACCCTGGCAAAGTCTTTTCCCTGGATAGTAGGCCTTTATTATGGAGATGTATTTCAAAACGGTTGTTTTCCCTCTCCCTGCCAAAGCCATGGGGGCTCTTTCTTGGTTTTCTTTCTTGATTTTCACCGTGAGAACCCGGTGGAGCTCCCTGAGCTAAAACCCACAGAAGGGCGGGGCCCCCTAAGAGCATGGCCCCCAGGAGTTTCTCACTCCCATGAGAGTCCACATTCAGTCTCCAGCAAGGTATCAAATTATCATGTCAGTGCTCCCATCCAGGTGAGCTGGTCTCAGCTGTGCTTTTCTGTGTTCGTCTGTAACTCCAGATTTCAAGGTGGTGATTGCCTTCTAACCCCGATTCTCTGCTTCATTCAAGAAAAGTCATGGCCATTTAGTTTGTACTGCTTTTTCTTGTTGTAAGGACAACAAGAAGCTTTTTACATGCTGCAGCTGCATTAAGAGTTTATTGGGGGGGTTCCCCCCAATAAAATAAAATTCAAAGTACATGGTCTTCTGGGCCCGCTTAATGTGGGGTCAAGTCATCTTATTCACGAAAACACAAGGGCAGCAGAGCACTATGGGAGGCACCCTAAGTCATCAAGAAAAGGGTAAATCACGTTCCAAATATTCTGGTAAACAAAGCAAAGACATATGTGTACATTTTTAAAGCCCATCAGCATGATTTTACTTTAAGTTTGAGCACCCAAATTTTAACCCTTTGGGACAGCTTACCCCTCTGCAGTTCCAAATAGCTGAGGTCATACCACAGAGGCTCAAAGTAACCGGGTGAAGAGATTCTAAAGCAGGTTAAAGGCCTCCTTTTTTAAAGTCATAGTTATTGTTTAAGAAGACAACAATGTTTTAGAAGTTCATACACGGATCGGCCTCTACAGAAATGGCTCCTCGGCCTCATTCCTCCTGCGTCAGGCAGTTGGGTCCCCAGTCCGCTCCCACAGGGACCAGTGCCCAGCTCGGCTCTGACCTGGACATCTCTCTGGGCCCCCTCTCTCTCTCACAGGCAAAGGTGGCCTCTCAGAACTCCCCCAGGTTTCTGGGGAGCTGGGCTGGCTGGAAAAAAGGTGCCGTAGTTGATGAGCTAATGAACTCATGAAGCCACCTAGGGGAATGAGGTTACAGGGAGGTGTTGGAAACGTTTCTTTCTCTCTTTTCTTTAAAAAAGAAAGAAGGAAGGAAGGAAGGAAGGCAGGGAAGAAAGAAAGGAAGAAAGAAAGCCCACAAACATGGACAATAGTGGCGTGGTTGTGGGGGAGGGTAGAGGTAGAAGAGGATATAGGAGGTTAAATGGTAATGGAAAAAATACAATACAAATTGAACTTTTAAAAAAAAGTGGCCTTTCTTTTTGTGAGTGGGAACACACACACAAACACACACACACACACACCCCACCCCACCCCAGGCCTCTGACCTGAAAAAACTTCGTCTTTCTAACTGCCCCAAATCACTCAAGGTGACTTTCCCATTTCTGAGATGGCAGGATGTTCAGACTTTGGCCTGATTTCTGCTCTTCCCCTTGTGAGATCCAATCCCCTTTCTCAAAACCCAGGAGTTTCTTGATTGGTCGCACTCGCACGGCGGCCCGCCCTGTGGACTCGTTAACATCTGCTCTAGACTGAAAGCGCCCAAGACCAGGGCCTGGGTCTTATTCCTCTTGTCAACCCTTACATCCCCCCAAACTCCTGGCATCTGTTGTACAGTGCCTCACCCCAACACACCACAGACATTTATTGTTTTCACTCATTTCTCCAATAATAATAGTAGTAGTAATAATAATAACAATAATAGCTAACACGCACTGAGCATTTACCGTGTGCCAGACACTGTTCTAGGTACTTCATATGGATGAATTCATTTAATTCTCCCAAACAACCCTAACATTATCCCCATTTTAGAGTGGGAGAACTGGGGCACAGGTGGGTTACAGAACTGTCCACAGGTCACAGGGCCAGTACATCGTGGCAGAGCCGAGCTCTGGAGCCAGGTCTGCGTCTGGTTATATCGCCTCCCCCAACGTGCATAAGATGCACCCCGAAATGATTTATCAATACAGTCCCCCAAAAGCTGTTCTTTGCTGTCTCAGCGGTGGAACAAATGGCTGGAATTTAACCCTCTAGCGGATATTTGTCTGTAGCTACAACTGCATCATAAATAAACTGCAGTTTCCGCTCCCACCCAACCAGTCTTTGCGTCACTAGGAAGTCCTGGGTATGTGTGGAAGGGTTAGCGGGAATGAGGGGCTGTAGTTGATTTCTTTTCAAGATCCAGAAAAAAAAAGCAAATTTAAAGCCCTGTGATGGTTAATTTTACATGTCAACCTGATGCCCAGAGTGTTGGTTAGACGTTATTTCTGGGTGTGCATATGAGGGTGTCTCCACATGCAATTGTCACCTGAACCCGTGACCTCAGTGAATTGCTCTTCCCAGTGGGGTGGCCATCACTGAACCAGTCGGGGGCTTGAACAGAACAAAGGTGAAGGAAAGAGGAGTTTGCCCCCTTTTCTTCCTGCCCACATTTGAGCTGGGACACTGGCCTTCTCCTGCCCTTGGACTGAGAATTACAATATTGGCCACCATGGTTCTCAGGCCTTCAGAGTTCCAACATCGCTTCCTTGGGTCTCCGGATTGTCTACAGCAGCAGCTTTCAACCAGGGGGCCACAGCACTGACCTCTTGTCCCTTAGAGTGTCAAATGAAAAAATAACAAAAGCCAACACAGCAATAGCCATCCAGTGTGAATGAATCAAAATGATTATCTTTTTTTTTTGTCAGATTGACAAAAAAAATATGTTTTTGGTGTGCCACAGAATTTTCACAATTAGTTTATGTTGCCGCGAGATGAGAAAGGCTGAAAATCGCCGGTCTAGAGCAGGATGTGGGGACAAGCAGGACAGACCCTGGTCCATGGGCTAGTCACGCCGTTTTAGCTCCCACCATCATCAGTTGGTTCTCTAGAGTTAGTTGCCCTCTTCCTTTTATCCTTGTTTGAAGCAGACGCATTGCCAGAAGAAAAGTCCTGCTTGGTGTAAGGAAAAAGATCTCTTGATGAGGAGTGAGGAGACCTGGAATCTAGTTCCATCCCAGCCACTATCTCTGTAGATAACGGAGATCCAGCAACCCTCCCTCCCCACCTTCCCATGAAATAAAAGTCCTGGACTGGCTCTCTTTGAGGACCCGTCCAGCTACAAGAACCTGCGGCCTCTTATTTGGTGTGGGTGGGCTCCCTGACAGCCTTCCTCTGGGACAGGGCAACCAGCACAGAAGCCCAATGAGAAGGCTGGGGTCCCAGGACTTCATAATCTGAGCCGCAGAGCTGGCTCTGGCCAAGAGCGAGGAGAACCTGGGCCTGTGGACACCGCCAGGCCTCAGCCAGCTCCCGCAGCCCCACAGCTCCACATCAGCGAAGCTTTGTTTTGGAAAGGTCCAGGAATAAATTAATTGATATAAGCTGGAAGTTGGTTGGCCACATTAAGAACTCAGCTTCCCCTTTCCCTCGGTCCCACTGGTTACAAAAGGAGCTTTGTCTGCTGCGGGGCAGCCAGTTCCAGGATGTGACCACCAGACGGAATTCAGCCTTTAATAGGCCGCAGTGTCTGCTCAGAAACACACGACGCCAAGCTTCTGCACCTCCAGTGCTGGAAACCCTCCGCATCGATCTGGGTCAGGGAGACTGAGCCTGGCCTGGCCGTAAAGGGGAGGGCCTGGGATGAGCACCAGCTTGGACCACCCTTGTTTTCCCACGCCTCCTAACCCTGCCCTAAAAATGAGCAAAAGTAGCCAGGAATGTGACTGGGAGAACTAAGGGGCTTTCCTTTCTCTGTGGTTGCCGCACAGGTAGTGTTCCAAGGAGTGTCCAGGGTCTCACGTAGGGCAGAAGAGAGTATGGCGCATGAATATAGCGGGTGAATCCCGTACTTAAAGGCTACATCATCATCCATCCCACCCTCTCTCCAACCTCCTTCCTGCCTTGCCTGCTGACCAGCGAGGCTCCATCGTACCCGAGGGCTTCCCTGTGAGATGAAGAAAACCCTGTCTCAGGCACCCCACTACTCTGCAGACCCTCTTCCACCCAGGCCCCCAGGGCCTCACGGTCTCCCCCTGCACCACCCCCACCCACACACCTGGACCACTACTAGCACTCAAATACTCCAGCATCCTGCTTTCAGCTGGCCATAATTTCCCTGTGAGCAGGGATTATGTCTTTCCTTTCTGTGTCCCCAAGTCCTCCCCAGTGCATGGCACAACAGAGCCATCTAATATGTATGAGAGAGTGAGTGAGTGACTTGGGGGAGGGAATGGATGTCAATGTTAATAACATGCTTAAGGTACACACATCCCAATGGCACGGGCATTTTGTTTCTCTAACTAAATCCCAATGGAAGAGATACTTCATGGCGGAGCACTTTCCCAGGAGCCTTAAGACCTCATGAAATAGATGGCATCCCTACAAGTAGAGTTGGCCCTTCCATGGGGTGAGGGTAGAGAGGGGCTGTTTGTGGGTGAAGGGAGCTACACTGGCAAGAAAGAGGAAAGAAGCAGTTTTTTGGCTCTCCGGAAATGTTGCCTAGAGACATTCTGGATTCTGTCCAGCCTGCAAAAAGGGGATCATTCACCACTGTGGCTGCCTCAGCTGCAGGGAAGCACTGGGAGAGTCTGGTCCATCCACAGGTGGCCGGGCAACGGTATGGCCATAATACCTCTAACACCCACTAGAAAGGGACAAAAGCCAGAGGAAGCATCTGGATCGTTCGTACCTGGAGATCAGGGAAGGATGTGTGGTGAAGAAGGGAAATGGGGTTGGACACACAAATGTTATGGGAAGTCTTTCCAGGCAGAGGGAATGGAGAAAGTCAAGGCCTGATGGCTGGGAGACACAGGTGTGCTGGGAGAAGAGTTTCGCAGGGCTCCAGGCACATGAAGGGAGTAATAAGAAATACGTTTGGCCCTGATCATCGGTCCACAAAGTGAAAGGCCGCTGGTTCGAGTCCCATTCAGGGCCCACGCCTAGGCTGTGGGCTCAGTCCCTGGTCACGGTGTACACAAGAGGCAATTGATCGATGTTTCTCTCTCACATCGATGTTCCTCTCCCTTTCTCCCTCCCTTCCCACCTCTCTCTCTAAAAAAAAAAATTGTGAAAAGGTTCATTGGGATCCAATTATGGAGGGCCTTGGACCATGCTAAAGAATTTGGGCTTTATTTCAGAGACAATGGGAACATTTTCAAATCTCTTAGCAAAAAAAGTGATCCCGTGAGGTAGGCGACATAATCCCCATGTTGTAGTTGAAATACGAAGAGGTTAGGAACTTGCCAAAGTCACACAGCTAAATCCCCACGTAGGTGCTTGACATTTCCTCCTTGAGCAAGCTGTGATGAGCTAAATGAGAATGTATTCCAGCAAAATTTGAGTGAATGTCCAGGGAACAGAGAGATAATGTGGGAGTACAAGAAATGAGGGAATTAATCCAAGATTCCAAGGAAAAGAAATTTCAGTGTGACAGCTGTTTAACAAGCCTCAAAAGAAATTGGTGTCCATTAAAATGTCAGTGGGTCTCAAGGAGAAAGTCTTCTAGGAGAATATAGTAGATCCTAAGACATACATCCAATAAGTAAAAAACTAGATCATTGGAACATGACGACAAAGACCTAGCTTTTTTTTTTTTTTTACCCAAACAGAAAAAAGAGAGCAATCAAAAACTCTGGGAAAAACAAACCACTAAGCAAAAAAGTTATGGTCCAAAAATGAAACAATGTAAGAGGTAAGATGTGTTTGAGCAAGTGATGACACATAATGTAAGAAAATCTATTTGATCTTGAGGCCAAGGATATTGTCCTTTGAGTGGCACAGGTGTCTGTCTTTGAACATACAAGGGAAAAATATGATAATAGACCATCTGTAGGCCTGATGCCCATTTACCCACACAAAATACTCTACTCCGGTTGCTGTTTGTTGGTCTTCAATTTTTAGAGTGGACCACAAACAAAGGAAAAGGGTCACTATGATTTAAGGATAGTATGTAAGGTTACTACCCTGGAAAACGTAGAAATTTAAAATAGCTGACAGAAGAGGTGAGATAAGAAGAAGAGAGAGGAAGACAAGGATGGTGATACCAATACCCTACCTTATAAAGTAAGGCGTAAAGTACAACTGAGAGCTGATAAAACAAAGTTATCAATAGAAGAACTAGAAATAGTGACTGTTATCAGTTAGAATTCAAAAGGGGGGATTAGACCTTATGTAGTTATGGGACCTGCTTAAATAGTCTGTTGCTTCTGTGTCTGGTGTTGGGCCTGTGGTCAGGAGGACAGAAAGTTGAGAACAAAGGATGAAAGTGAGGAAGAGGAGGGACAACCTGGAGCCCACAAGGACAACCTGAAATCTGCATCCATCTCTCTCCACCTCCAATCTCCATGACGTGGGTGACCTTCAAATAAGCAGGTGCCCCAGGACACAGAATTGCTGGGGGAGCCCCGGGCAGCACGCCAACCAGGTGAGCCACACGTCAGTGACAACAGGCAAGGTGAGCGCCTGGCCCTACACTAACCTTCAAAGAGTAAAAATGGCTGTTGCTTCACTTCCGCCTCCAAATTTTCCACAGACCTGCCTCTTGGCTAACCCTGACTTGAGACCACATAGGGGAGGAATTGGGGGAACTGTAGTTCCCACTGACACAGTACAACCTGGTAAATTCTGAAAAACTGGGAGAGGGACGAGGACACTTGTTACAGGTAGGTTCCCTGGAAGCAGACAGGGAGACAGTCAGGGACACAGGATGTTTATTCAGATGGACACCTGTGAAAGAAGGAGCAGGAAACGGCTTGGGTGCAAGGAGAAGTCAAACTGTGATTCAGACCCTATCAAACCTCTAACAACCAGAGTTCCGAGTCGAGTGGAAATAGCCCGGCCTTTTTCCCTCACTGTGCTCAGTCACTGGATGCGGCTGCCCCAGAAAGGGTGTGACCTGGGGTGGGGGGTGGCTCCATACCTCAGAGGCCACTGCTGAAAGAGCTGGCGGCTGGCTGCTGGCTGCCGACCACACTCCCCGTAGCTGGGCAGCAAGTCTGTTTTGAAGGGAGGGTCTGGACGGTACTTCTCTGCGTTTACGCACTTGTACCGTGAGCTAAATCCTACTTTACCGGAGGAGAGAGACCAAGCCTCAGAGGCTCCACCAGGACACAGGAGGATTATTGGCCCACTACTGAGAGATAGGAAGGGAAACTGGCCAACCAAAACCCCAAAAAATTAAGAGCCATTGCCTCTGGGAAACAAGACCGAATCCAGGCAGAGTGCGACGGATATCTGTTTTTTATGGTAAGCCCTTCTAAATCATTTTGTTTTTCTAACCATGTGCGTGTAGTTCTTCAATTAAATATTTGCACAGTTGTTCAAAACTCGGATCTGTCTGATTCCAAGCCGCATCCCAGAGTCACGCCCCAGACAGGCCTATCTGGAGCGGGCAGACAGAACCTTCGCTTTTCCAGGAGGCAGG
>PVJI01008438.1:0-71144 GCA_004026765.1 Micronycteris hirsuta
CAACATTTCCATTAACCATAGAAACACTTAAAATAAAATTTGCTATGAAAGCCCTTATATCATGCTTGATATAGGGAGGTAGGAAGATGTAAGAACCAGGACACATGAGACATGACATTTTATCTACAACTCCTGTTTGCTTTACTGAGGGTGCAGTTTCAAAATTCAGTCACCTTCTTCAGCTTCAGACTCGGATTCTAGAAAAGGGGGAAAATGCAGTCAAGCATTATATAGTATCAGAAAACAGAAGTTACCATTTATAATTGTGAAGCTTTTTATTATAATTAAGGGACTTTATTAATGTCCTACTTAAAATACAGGTATATTCAAAAGTATTCATTTATAAGTCTCAAAATTCATAAATATTAGATATTCTCAAAATTTTCAATTTTTTTCCAAAGAATGTTTAGTAGTATGACCACCAAAAATATTTTAACAATTAAAGTCTATTTTTCCTCACCTGCCTTAAAGTAAATAAATTTACAAAAATCTGTACTCTAGGTACAAAATGGCGTCTGAATCAAAGAAGGCAGCATGTGTAGACACATTCTATGGATGGCCAACCAAAACTGGTTCTCTGGCCTTACCGAACTAACTGCACAAAAGATTTACCTTCTTCAGCATTTTTGAGCCACTCCACAAACTTTTTCATTTGTTCAAGAAAGACACTTTTCCCCTTTGCAACATGTGCATCTTTATACCACTTCAGAATGGGCTCCTCACTCAGGACTTCAGCTATGAAGAAGAGAATGATCATTACATTCAGCTAGTTTTCATACATTTCTCTAACCACACACAGTTAGAACCCACCTAAGGTGCAAATGCCTGCATGGCAACAAAGATCTTAGTGGGGGGGGCGGGGGGTGGTGGTGTCTGTACTTAAACATTCTCTAATTGCTTTCTTCAACAAATTAATTTTTAAAAAACATAAAATGAGAGCCTGATATTTGAAAAAACTTTTTATCAACTTGTTGCCCAAGTATGAACCTATTACTAGGAAACAAAATTTATTAAACCAGTGATTCTCTCAACTGAGGGCAATTTTACCCCTCAGGGGCATTTGACAATGTTTAGAGACATTCTTGATAGTTACACTGGGAAGAAGTACTATTGATATAGCATCTACTGGGCAGATGCCAGGGATGCTTTTAAACACTCTTCAATGTACAGGATGATAGTGACCTACAAGAGTTATCTGAGCCCTAGCTGGTGTGGCTCAGTGGGCTGAGCTTCGGCCTGTGAACTGAAAGGTTGCTGGTTCAGTTCTCATCAGGACACATGCCTGGGTTTCAGGCCAGGTCCCCTGTAGGGGGTGCTAGAGAGGCAACCATACGTCAATGTTTCTCTCCCTCTCTTTCTCCCTTCCTTCTCTTCTAAAAAATAAATAAAATCTAAAAAAACCCACAAAAACCACAGTTATTTGGCCCAAAGTATCAGTAGTACCAAGGTTGAGAAATGATCAGGGGTATTTGCTAGATAATTTGTTAATTAAAAAATACGTATCTACTTATTTGAGAGAGGGGAAGAGAGGGAGAAAGAGAAACATCGATCAGCTGTCTCTTGCACATGCCCCAACAGCAGAGAGACTAGGGGCTGAACCTGCCACCTAGGCATGTGCTCTGACCAGGAATTGAATCAGTGACCTTTCCATTTGGATTTGTGGGATGCCCAACCAGTGAGCCACATCGGTCTGGACTGATTTGTTTTTAGGTGTAAAAATAGTACTGTGCTTTATTTAAAGAAGAAAAAAAAATGTCCATGTACTTCACAGATCCATACAGGAAAAATTAAGAATTAAATAATTATTTCTAGGATTTATTTCTAAATAATCTAAGTGGCAGCAAGTAGGGGCACATATACTTTTAAGAAACCTAATCACAAGCTAATAATCACTGAAGCATGGACTACTTGGAGTTCATACCCCATTCTTTCTTTTTAAAATTTTTATCATATTGCTTTTAGACCGAGAGAGGAAGGGGGAGAAAGAAACATAAATTTGTTGCACCACTTATCTATGCATTCATTGGCTGATTCCTCTACGTGTCCTGAATGGAGATCAAACTCCCAACCTTGGCATATTAGGACAACACTCCATCCAACTGAGCTACCTAGCCAGGGTCCCATTCTTACTTTAAAAAAACAAAAACAAGCACCCAATTCAATTCTGTGATTAGAGTAAATATTTTAGGGAGCTGGTGTTCAGACAACTACTCTTTAGAATTTTATATTCACGAAATTGAAATTTTAAATTACCTTTGTAAAAAAGCACCACTATTTTCTGGAAGGCTTTCATGAAATGAATGTTATCGTAGCAATACTCCTGAATCTTCAGTAACAGAGTCAGCTCAGACTGACCTTGAGTAGTAAAGGCAGCAAGGAGAGGGCTGTATTGCTTTTGAAGGGAAGGGAGAAAAGATTGAGTTATTCATTCTGCTGGACGTCCATTAAAAAATTTCTCAAATACAGGACATAACTCATCTTTTACAACCACTGTGAACTGAATTCTATTTAGTAAAAATAAAAAAGTAGTGAAGCAGAAAAATCTGCTAAGCATCTGTATCAAATAAGCAACTGCATCAAGAATTCCAGGTAACTGTCAATACAATGTTTAATATTTTAGAGGAAAAAGAAGAAAATGCTTCTATTTGTGAATATTCCTCCAAAAGCAAACACCAAATTGCAGACTTAAGCTACTTTTCAGCAAGTATTCATTTTTAACTTGTGAACCAACCAAAGCCCAAGTCAGACTTTTTAAAAGGTTATATCAATAATTAATATGTTGTTCGTCTATTTACTGGTGAATTATCCCCAGTAACCACAGATGCAATAAATGCTCTCAGAAAAGAGCACAGTAATGGTTCACTTTTCCCAACGCAGAAGCAGAATGTCTGGTCAAGGAACAGATCTAATACCTTCAAGTGCTTGATGGCTTGCTCTGCTACAAGCTCCTCTTTTTTGTTCCATTCCACGGTGCTCATTACACTGGACCAAACTATTCCAATGACAACGGGTTCTGGGATGTTGTTTTTTTTCATCTCCTCCTTGACATACAAAATTATCTGCAAAAGAATCCAAATTTAGTTATCAGAAATCGTATACATGTATGTTATGTATGTGCATATTCCATACATCAAACTTAGAACTTATACAAAAGCACAAAAAGACCTTTCCATGCAAACAGCAACAACCACATGTGTACCACATATAATCAGAGCTTTTAGAACTGGAAGGGGCAGATCTCTAGTTCAAACCTTAGTTTACACATAGGCAAACTGGCTAGGAAAGGACTGATTGAAACAGGCCTGGCCACTAGCTTACACCCTACAAAATCCCCAAGTATGACAACTTCTGGGCACCAATAAGCCACTAAAGATGAAAAAGACTGAGGCAAAGCCCCAGCATAATATTCTATAGCTATTAAAGCCCACTCTGATGAAATACTTAAAATTTTTTCTTTGCCAGAAACTTGGCCATATAATGACAATATAAACAAAAATATCTCACATCCTTAAATGGATCACCACGGGACATCTGTTCTTGAAGTTCTTTCTGGAGTTCCTTACGAGCTCCAATGGTTTGCTGATTCCGAACATACTCTGAAAGCTCTTTTAAGCCCGCCTCAGTGAAGTACTTTGTGAAGTGTTCAACGCTTTGTTTGTTGGCAGGAAAAAGTTCCTGAAAGGAGAATTTAATGAAAGTAAATGATCTTTAAGTCAGATTAAGAAAAACTCTTCTTCACAGGTTAAAAATGACTAAGTTCCCTTATTGCACTTTCCTAGCAAGAATGGGGAAAAAAGGACTTCCGGCCAAGATGGAGGCGTAGGTAGACACACTGTGCCTCCTCGTACAACCAAAAGAGGAAAAACAACAATTTAAAAAACAAAAACAGCCAGATCTAACAGAAAACTGAACTGAGTGGAAGTCCGACAACCAAGGAGTTCAAGATGACACGTTCATCCAGACTGGTAAGCAGGGTGGAGCCGGGTGGAGAGTACTTGGCAAGATGTGGTTTGTGGAGCGGGACTGGCAATGCTCCAGCTGCCCGGAGAGGCCCGTGGCGGGCGCGCCGGACCAAAACGCAGCAGGCGCACTCCGTGAAACCGGGGCTGAGACTGGTGGATGGGGCGGTCCCTCATTCTCGCGCAGATAAACCGGGAGGAAAAGCTGGGGAGCGGAACAGACCGCACGGCCCACCAACGCAGGGAAATAAAGCCTCAAACCACCAATTGAATTACGCCTGTGGGGGTTGAGGCAGCAACGGGAGGAACTCCCGGCCTCACAGGAGAGTTTGTTGGGGAGACCCACAGGGACTTGGAACTGTGCAGGCCCGTCCACTCACCCCGGAGCCAGCAAAGAGGGGCCCAACTTGCTTGTGGGTAACTGAGGAAGTGCGGAGAACAGAGCAAGTGCCATTGTTCTCTCAGGCCCCACCCCCACAGACAGTGTCACAACACAACAACGTGGGTTACCCTACCCTGGTGAACACCTAAGGCTCCACCCCTTAAAGTAACAGGCGCACCGAGAAAAAAAATGGCCCAAACGAAAGAACACATCAAAGCTCCAGAAAAAATACAACTAAGTGATGAAGAGATAGCCAACCTATCAGATGCACAGTTCAAAGCACTGGTAATCAGGATGCTCACAGGATTCGAAGAAAAATTGTCGCAATTACTTGAACAAATGAGAAGGGATGAGAAGGAAACTGGGACTCAAATCAATGGAGTGGACCAGCAGAAAGAAAAAAAACATCCAAACAGAAAAGAATGAAGAAACAAGAATTCAAAAAACTGAGGAGAGGCTTAGGAACCTCCAGGACATCTTTAAATGTCCCAATATCCGAGTCATAGGGGTACCAGAAGAAGAGGAAGACCAAAGGATTGAAAACTTATTTGAACAAATAATGAAGGAGAACTTCCCCCAAGCTGGTGAAGAAAATAGATTTTCAGGAAGTCCAGGGAGCTCAGACAGTCCCCAAAAAGTGGGATCCAAAGAGGAACACACCAAGACACATCATGATGACATTACCCAAGATTAAAAATAAGGAGAGAATCTTAGAAGCAGCAAGAGAAAAGGAGACAGTTACCTACAAAGGAATACCCATAAACTATCAGCTGATTTCTCAAAAGAGACCTTTCAGGCAAGAAGGGGCTGGAGAGAAGTATTCCAAGTCATGAAAGACAAGGACCTACATCCAAGAATACTCTATCCAGCAAAGCTATCATTTAGAATGGAAGGGCAGATAAAGTGCTTCTCAGATAAGGTCAAGTTCAAGGAGTTTATCAATACCCAGCCTTTATTATATGAAATGTTAAAGGGATTTATATAAGGCATGGAGGGATATCAACAGGGGAGGGGGAGAAAGGGGGAAAAGGTGCAGAAAATAAGTAGCATAGAGGGTAGGTAGAAAACAGACAGGGGGAGGTTAAGAATAGTGTATGAAGTGTAGAAGCCAAAGAACTTATGTGTATGACCTATGGGCAAAAACTAAAGGGCAGGGAATGGGAGGGTGGGGTGGAGGGGAAGAAAGGGGGGAAAAATGGGACAACTGTAATAGCATAATCAATAAAATATATTAAAAAAAAAAGAATGGGGAAAAAAATAAAAGTCACAAACCATCAGCCTGTTATCCATGCTGACTTTCCGAAGACTTGCAGCTACTGCATTGATATCTTTTTCATTTATCCATGATTTAAAGAGCTTTACAGCAAAAGCTGCTGAAACCCCTATAAAAGAAAAGAGCACACTTAACAGAAGTTCCATCCTAGGTTCAACCACTGCACCTCTCCATTTCCTCCCTCCATAATTCAACTACACAGGATTACTCACTTTATCTCCACACTTACCCCTGGACGTCCTTCTGCTACTGCTTACCATTTAACTCCAATTTCTCTATTCTACCATTTGCTGGTTATGCATTCTTAGTCAAGTTACTTAAAACTGTTTTCTAATGTATAAAATGAAGGTAACAGTTCTTACATTTGACTGGGTTGTTGTGAGAATTAAAATAATGCATGTTACATACTCAGTACTCTTAGTAAAGAAAAAAAGCTTTTTATTATTCTAAAGAATAATTTAACTATGGAAATCAATACAAGGGACTTATTTCCCTTTTCAGCTTGACATTTCCCCCAATGGCACTTCCTCCGTTAAACAAGTTTCCAAGTCTCCCAATTGGAATTCATCTTCTGGGTTACCACAAAATTGAAATTTTTTTACTTTATAATCACTTTGCTTCTGGACCCTGGATATTTGCTGTATGCCTAAAGCAAGCCATGAACTCTGTATGCCAAAAGTATACAATAAATGTCTAATGAATTTAAATGACTCTATTAAATTTAAGGATAGTTAAAAACACTATTACACAGGTCAAACCTAGATAAATTATATCCTGTGTCAGTTCATCTTTCATGCTCTTATCTAGCCTACCCTCAGACAACTAAAGACTATCCTTTACTAAAGGTTAATTACCTTCTTTAACCAAATTCTCATTATAAAGGCTATTAAGAATGGATGCATTAAGTGTTCCATTAGCCAGAAGAACACCAGTCAACATAGCCAGCTTGTTCCTCTCCGACTCCGAAAAACCCTTCAAGAACAGCAGCAGCTATAAAAGGAAATAGTTATGGGTTAAAAGAGCAATTGTATTATATAAAGAGAAGCAATAAAGCATACTATATTGGTTACAGGTATGGGCTCTAGAGTACCACCCAAGTTTCTGCCTCAGTAATAATACTCATTAACCAAGTGATCTTACGCAAGTTAACTTCTGTGCCTCAGTTTCCTCATATGTAAAATGCTGATAAAACTTGCCTCGCAAGGTTTTTGTAAACAGTAAATGAGTTAACAATTAGAATAGTGTCTGATACTCTATAAATGTCTAAAAGCATTATCAGATTTTCTATGCACCTATATACAGTACATCTAAGACTCAAAGAGCAAGTATGCTAAATTCCTTTTTCATGTGTTCAGCTCTGGTCCTCTACCCTCTAATCTTCTGTACAAACCTCTTTGAATTTTAGGCTTTTGCCACTTGTTTGGACATAGGGCTAAGGAACAATGTACAGCAAATTAAACCAAGTGATTTACCCCCAAACTACATTTCAGAGACAGCCTACCGAAATATCTAAAATTATCTCATAAACGCTGGCCAGGCAGCTCAGTTGGTTAGAGCATCAACCTGATACACCAAGGTTGCGGGTTCAATCCCCAGTCAGGGTACATATAAAAATCAATCAATGAGGAACAACAAATTAATGCTCCCCCCCAAATCAATAAATAAAACTTAAAAATAAAATAATCTCGAACAGTATGGAGGCCCCTCAAAAAACTAAAAATACCCCCCCCCCCAAAAAAAAACAAAAAAACCAAAAACCCACCCTCCTACCAGCCTTGTTTGGGTGGCTTGGTTGGCGCATCATCCCATACACCAAAAGGTTATGGATTTGATTCCTGGTTGGGGTGCATACAGGAGGCAACTGATCAATGTTTCTTTCTCTTCCCCACCCTTCCCCTCTCTCTAAAAATCAATTAACAGCCTTGGCTGGTGTGGCTCTGTGGATTGAGTGCCAGCCTGCAAACCAGAGGGTTGCGGGCCGGATCCCCAGTGGGGATCACACAGGAAGAAACCACACCTTGATGTTTCTCTCACTGTCTTTCTCTCCCTTCTCCTCTCTCTAAAAATAAATAAAACCTTAAAAAAAAAATCAATTAACATATCTTCAAATGAGGATTAGAAAAAGAAAAATAAAGAAAAAAAAAAACCATCATATGACCCAGCAATCCCACTTCTGGGTATTTATCTGAAGAAATCCAAAATACTAATTCAAAAAGATATACACATTCCTATGTTCACTGCTGCATTTTTATAGTAGCCAAGATATGGAAACGACCAACCAAGTGCCCATCAATAGACAAGTAGATTAAAAAAAAGCTGTGGTACATATATACAATGAAATATTACTTGGCCACAAAAAAAGAATGAAATCTTACCACTTCCAACAACATGGATGGACCTATAGCAGGGTATCAAACTCATTTTCACCGGGGGCCACATCAGCCACGCGGCTGCCTTCAAAGGGCCGAATGTAATTTTAGGACTGTATAAATGTAACTGCTCCTTAACTAGGGGCAAGGAACTTGGCGCTGCCGCCAGGTAGAAACAAGGTGCCGGGCCGGATAAAACCAGGTGGAGGGCCGAATTCAGCCTGCGGGTTTTGTGTTTGCCACCTGTGACCTAGAGTATATTTTGCTCAATGAAGTGAGTCAATAGGAGAAAGACAAATACCATATGATTTCACTTATATGTGGAAATCTAAAAAAGCAAAATAAACGAACAAATAACAGAAACAAACTGATAAATACAGAGAGCAAACTGATGGTCACCCGATGGGGACCGGTGAAAAGGGGAAGTGATTAGCAAGTACAAATGGCAGTTACATAGTTACATTTAAAATGATCTCAAATCTGTGGCAAAATTAGCTTTAAACATTCCATTCTTTGACCTCAATCTACTGTTTTCCACAAAACATATTGCTCCTCATACCTTCTTTACTTCATCTTCAAAACCTTTCTCCAGGTATTTGTAGCGCCTGATTAACTTGTTAAAAACCTATGAAGAATAGTAAAGAAATTTAATAACTTCATGTGTATAGATTCCTAATAAAAAGACCTAGGTTAGGGCCACTGAGATCCCTCCAACGGTATCTCTAGAACAGCAAAGAAGTTAACCTTTCACTAGATATGTTTATAGGCTGTTTAAACTAGTGTGGGAAGAGTCCGTCAATTCCCAAACCCTGCAATGTACCAATGCAATGCTGTTCACACTTTAATAGCACCCCGCAATAGATTTTTACTACCAAATATTAAAGCAAAGATTAATTATTGCTCAAATATAAGTCATTTACACATCTGTAGAAGACTAACATACTAAGATCATGAAATACAGTTACGTCTTCCTAATGACATAGATAACAGTATCTGTTAGATACACTGGAACTCTTTGCTTACTGTAATGCAAACATACCTACTGGTATATATGAAAGCTTCAAATAAGATTTTGATTGGTAAACTTATCTGCCTATAACTCAACTCACCTTTTGAAAAGCTATATGCAAAATAACTCCATGATGGAAATCTTGACAGGGAACTGATTTTCCTTTTCAGTTTGAATTTTTTTCTAATGCATTAATTCCAGAGGGACAAAAAGGAAGAGCTAACTCAATCTTTTTCTAATTGTTTTTCTCAACACATTTTGAAGTTTTTAATTCATCATATTTCACCAAGAACACTGTCTTAAACTTTCAATTCAAGTTCCTTAAATCTCCCCGCACTCTCTTGAAAGTACTTTTCCTTAAACATTAGTGAGATGGATAGTAGCTAACTGAAATTATTATGTCAAGTGTTATTTACCTGAGCAAATGCTTGCATGGTCTCTAGGTCTTCTTGTGCTGCGAACACACAGACATCTGTACGCATCATGTCATCTGCCAATGTACCACCTGGGGCTAAGGCATATTTTACAAAAAATTTGCAGTGACCTTCATTTAAAATTAGTAATCATTTCAAACTTACTTTCTGTAATAAAGTAAAATTATAAAAATTCTAACAAATGATTTGAAAGCAATTTCTCAGTAGGAACATGGCTAGGTTGTCTAATACATTTGAATAAAGCAAAACAATTTACAGGAATAAAATAACCCACTTTAGCAACTCTATGAAACTTGCTGCATTAGCCATTTAATCATTAGTGCCAAATCTGTCACTCAAGTGGAGATGTTTAAAGTTGGTTTCGGTGTGTAATTTTACATATAGAAAACCACCCTTCAAGCTTCCAAAGAGGCTGTCTATAAATATCCACAGATTAAATACTTTATCTTTTAAATGCATTTTTAGTATTTATGGGTAAAATATCTGATATATACTTTAAAATAAGTGGGAAGGGGGGATGAAATTTGTTAATTATTGAAGTTAGGTAACAGATCAGAAGTTCATCATATTATTCTCTCTAGGATGTTTGAAAATCTCCTTAGTAAATGTTTAAAAAAAATTTTTACAAATAGGCTTATTGATAGTATTATGAATAGTAAGTATATTTCTTATTACGAACTAGTAATACAATGAAAGAAATTCATTTGACTAGGCACTAGAATACATGTTAAGTTCCTAGTTCCAAACCACTTAGCAATTGTTTGACTGCATGCAAGTCACTGAAGCCTTTCTGAGCCTCCAATCTCCATACTGTGTACAAATAGAGTTCTAATTCTGTCAGCTGGGCTGTGAGGGTCAAGATAATATTGCCATAAAACATTTTGAAATACCTCATAAGAGCTATGGAAATGAAATTACCATCACCATTTGAAGATATACAACTAAGTAGTACATTCTGTTAGGACATCATGAGATGCTGAAGGTAGGAGTTACATTAAAGCAGCAGGAATATGTAAACCACATAATGTATTTTCAAAACTTCTGGTAGTCGTATTAAAAACAAAGGCTGAAATTAATTTTAGTTTGTCAAATAGTTCATATTCTGGATTCTAACCATTTTCTCCATATAGCACACTTCCCACAAAACCAGACACTTACCCAGCATTCCCCCGGCCACCAGAATGTCAAAGAGTGTTTCTGCATATCGGCGGTAATCAAGTTTTGCTCCAGAGGCATCAAGAAACTTCGCTACTGCTTCCAAATCAGTACCAGTTTCAGTTAAGCCTTGAATAATACAGTCTTGAAACTGAGTAGGGTCAAACCTCTCTTTTTCATCTGGGGGGAAAACCCCAAAACATTTAGTTTTAAAAGGCTTACCAAAATGCCACGAAACCACCACCTTATGAAGTTATAATCACTGAATAAGTTAATTACATTCTTCACAATTTCACTTATTTCAACAGCTGGAAAAAACAAACACAGCTAGATTACCCAAGACCTGGAACACTAGCAAATAAACTGGAGACTAAATACACGCCCTGTGCAAGTTCCCCTCCACTGGTTTAAGGCAGGATTGCCTAAGCACAGAATTGTGTAGCTATTCTTCCACAATTTTTTCACATGTCTTATTAAATGAGCTGAATAAACTACTGTGTTCCTACTACCACGGGACAACTTCTATCTGGAACGTTCTTCCATTGCCTCTGGGCTTTTCTGAAATTTAGGTCAACCTCCAAACCTCAGGCAAATTTTATTCTTGAGTGAAATTTTGTCCAAACACTGGAGCTGTTGATTCTTTTCTTTAAATGGCCCTAACACTGTATGCTTTAAAAAAATAAATCACTCCTTTGGTACTTATTAAAGATCTAATATATGACAGAAATGGCAGTAGATCTTTTGCTTCAATCCTTGTAACAATCTTGGGAGGTAGATCTTTTTGTTTCCACTATAAAGGAAAATTGAAGGCTGGAGAAATGCAAGACTAGTAGCTAAGAGCAAGTGCTCTTGAGTCAAAATGCCTGATCCAAATCCTGATCACCACCATTTAACTGTCTGAGCAAACAGTTTCATTCTTTAGGCATAAATTTTCGTATTATAAATGGTACTTAAGAGTAGTAACTATCTTATAAAATTGTTGGTAATATTAAGTGATATAAATAAGATAGAAAGCACTCAGAACAGTGCCCTGGGTACATACTTAGCTTTCACTGAATTGCTATTGCAGATTCCATGATAGGGTTTGATTTCTCTAAGTTAGATACCTTAATGTTCACACAGCAAGAGGGTGACCAACCTTCCCTTTTTTCCTTAGGACTTCAAAAGATTTTGTAATATACATCTCAAAGTACCTCTACTTGGAGTAGAAAAACATTTTATAACCGTTAGCTGACCCAATTCTCTTTTTCCTTAAAGTCTCATATGAAGTAAGGTCGATATGTGCTTTTGAGCAACACTGAAAAGTTTTGGGGAACACATTAAGCCCAATACAATATTCACCTGAGACCACATCTCATTTAACTTTGTATGTATCACTAGTATAGTAGTGCCTCACTACACAATTCAAAATTCATCTAAGTGCCCATAAATACAAAAGTCATCCATGTAATTGTAGTACTTTTCTTACTAAGTCTATGAGAAATATTTAATTAAACACACACACAAACCCCAAAATATTACAATGTGAACTCTGTTCCATAATTAACTTCCATAGGTCAAGTCTGATTTTTCTCTCAGGAATCTTAACAAAGTTAGGGTGAAATTAGTGATCACATTAGGAGTTCTTTTTACAACTGAACCTTTTCCTTCAAGCAAAAATTTGCTTAAATGAAATTTGCCACTAAAAATTCAGCCCACATTTTTCAAATAAAGTTACGTAGAAATAGTAAGGGTTTATCAACTAGAATTTCAAGTTCCTTTCTGGTTATTTTCTCTTAAGGTTTTAGTACTGAGCAACTGCCTGACAGAGGAACTAAGATATAAAAGTTATTCTGGAGGTTTGAAGAGAGATATTTTTAAAACACCAGTTTACCTCTTTTTCTGGTTTTAAAACGCTGGCCTGATAGCGTTGGCTTTTGCTGCTTTTGATTATTCATAAAAGACACCCTAGGAAAAGAAAATAAGACCTTAAAAATCAGTGCCATGACATTCATTTCAAAAGCAAAGCATCAAACCTTTTTAGTCACATGTAAAACCAACCGAACACACACTTTGTCTTGACAATAAACCTGAGCAGGCAAAAGTAATTATTTCCGCTTTCATGAACAGAATTTCAAAACTTGCATTTTCCATCACAGAGGTGTCCAACCTGTGGCCCAGGATGACTATGAACGCGGCCCAAGAACAAAATCGTAGATTTACTTAAAACCTTCCTTTTGCTTATCAGTTTTCGTTAGTGTTTGTGTATTTCATGTGTGGCCCAAGACGACTCTTCTAGTGTGGCCCAGGGACGCCAAAAGATTGGACACCCCCGCCCTACAAGAAACCCTTGAAATATGTAATGTGAAGTACACCTCTAGGTGACTTCACAGAGTCAGTAATTGGTGGCAAATCACCCACCATAAACAATTTTGGGTCTCTTCCTCGTTCCTCTTTAAACCTGCTGACACCCTGCACTACTACCTAAGCACCACAGAAGGCTAACAAAAATTACCACTTAGTCATTCGTGCACGTCAATTCTGAAACTATCAAAAGATGAATACCTTCTTTGGAGAGACCCTTCCTTTAAGTCGTACCTGTGACCCCACCGACTGCTTCACTACTCCCGCTTGCAAAAATAACTGTCAGCGGGCCTAGCCTCCCTTGGCTCATACCCCACAAATCCAAGCCCCCTCCAAGAGCACGTGTCTCCCTATCCACACCCTTCCCGTGCCTCCCGCGGGAACGACTGACAACCCGCGACTCCACCCCGGATCCCCTCGGACAAGGCGAAGCGCCGCAGGGGCTGCATCACCCCCGGCAGCCCCTTCTTTACTGACCCCGTCGCCGGCGCCCGCCGCAAAGAGCGGACTACAGGGGCCGAGGCGCTTCGCGCCGGGGGCCCAGCCGCCCCGTACATCCGCCCGCCCTCCAGCGAAAGCAGCTGCGGTGGAGGCGGCCGCAGTGGTGGTGGCGGCCCCTCCGCCCCGCCCGCCGGAACCCCCCACGCGTACATCACCCAACAGAGGCCACGGTGGCTTTGTTACCCAGGCCGGGCAGGGCAGGAGGGGGGCTTGTCTCGGGCACTGCCTCCGCCTCTGCCGCCGCGACGCACCCCTGGGGTCCACGTTCCGGCCCGGGCCGCCGCCCCTTGGCTTCCCTGATGAGGCGGCGGCCCCGGCCCTGGAAAACTGGCTCCGGACCCGGCCCAGCCTCATGCGGCGGCCTCCGCTCGGGCCCATCCAAACCTGGCCGCAAAGGGCCACCGCCTCCCTCGCTCTCTATCCGGTAATGAGGGGCCGCGACCTCCGCACCAGACAAGAGGGTGCCAAGCCTCACCGAATTTAAGGCGAAGAGAAAAGGGCCAGAAATTCCAGATGTGGCGACAACTGCGGCGGTCTCTCCTCTGCGACCGGAACTAACGCGAGGAGGAGGGAAGAGGTGCCACCCCCGCCCCACCGGTCCCCTATCGCGAGATTTCTTCCTCTGGCGTCTTGCCCCGCCCCTCCCCTGGACGTGAGCCTCCGCGTTTTCCCTTTCCTGCTGCTAGGGATAGGAAAGTAGAAAAAGGGAGGAATTTCAAGCCTTGTTTTATTCCATTATTGAGTTACAGATTTCTCGGACACTTATCCTCGACTAGCCTATCGTTCTCTTCCGGCGCCGTTATCCGGCCTCTTAGCACATGGAAGGGTTAGAACAAAAATCCCCATCACCCTCACCAGGCTCGTGGAAGTTGGAGACCTTCGCCCCAGTCCCTAACCGCAGCGGACCCCTCCTCTTCCGCCGGAAGTCGAAGCTAGAGGGCGTGGCGGGGCGACGGTGGTGGTAGCGGTTTGGTCGTTGAGTTGGTGGATACTGAGTTTGGTTAACGTTCCTCCTGCTGGCCTGGCCTCTGCTCCGGGCTGGGCTGGTAGAAGTAGCTCAGACAAAGTCCAAAACGGGGCGACGTTGCTCTGTGGTGCTTGGCAAGTCGGGTCGTGCACTACCTCCTTAGGAACGAAGAAGATCCAGCTGGAGGGCTTAGGAAGAAATACTAGTCTCGGACTGTGGCCACAAATCCTTGCAGCAGTCTCTTGTCATTTTCTCCAGAGTGCGGTAGTTGTGGGAACTTGGGGAGTATCAAGATGCCCTGGGGGACGTTTAAAAACACATTGCTCGGCTTCACCCTCAGAGATTATGAAGATCTGGTGTAGGACTCAAGAGTATGTGTTTCTAACTACTGTAGTTCCTAGTCATGCTGAGGCTGCTGATCTAGGGACCGCAGATTTGAGAACCGCTGGAAAAGAGGCTGTATCAATTAGAGAGATGGGAGACGATAAGATAATGCGTGTGAAGAGCACTGTGGACGTTATAATACAGCAGAAATAGAAACGCACAGTGTCTCCAGGACCTAGCTTCGTATCTTTATTCCCTCTTTGTACCTTAGTTGTTTGCCTCTATTGCTTCCTTACTCTTCTACCAGAGAAACCTCCAAAATAGGGTTTGTCCCTAAAATCACCTTCCCTGGGTCTTGCTTCTCTTCCTTATCAAATATTTTGGTAGATTTGCCTACATAAATTTACTTATTTTCCTTAATATCTACCCTCATCCCCCGTTCCTCTCAACTTCAGGGAAAAGTACTTTCACAGAGTACCTTCCTGAGATGATTGCCAAATCCAGCAATTCTCTCAGTACTCACCCTCTTGGCCTCTGAGGATTTAAGGTGTTGTTACCTGTCTCCTTAAAACTAGAACTTTGCTCCAAAGGCCCCTGTTGCCTCTCCGAATACTTTGTATTTGTTGGCTTCTCTTTTCTGTACCTTTTATCCCAGTCGTGCTTTCTTGCATGTGTTGACTTAAGCAATGCCCAAATTTACAGAGAATTTTTTTTTCTTTTTTTCTTTTTATTTTTTTTTTTAGATTTTTTTATTTTTTTTATTTTTAGAGAGAGGGGAAGGGAGGGAGACAGAGAGGGACAGAAACAGCAATGTATGGTTGCCTCCCACATGGCCCCCACTGGGGACCTGGCCCGCAACCCAGGCATGTGCCCTGGCTGGGAATCGAACTGGGACCGTTTGGTTCCCAGCCCGCGCTCAATCCACTGAGCTACGCCAGCCAGGGTTTTACAGAGAATTTTTATAAGGGTTTTTTGTGAACCCAACTGACAACACATGTTGGGAAGCAGAATCTCAAATGCTTCCGAGAATGACAGTTTTGAAGTTTCTTTTCTACATTTGGAATAAAGGAGGGAATGAAAGGAAAGTTATGTGAAAATGGGAGCAAGTAAGGTGGAGATTGGAATACAGTAGGGTTAATAAGATTATGTGTTTTTTTGAGGGTGGTTATGCCTTTGAGGGGTCTGGAAAAGAGGATTACATCTGGCATTTCAAATGTGTGTTAGCCTAGATGCACAAGAAAAGTAGAAAGGGCTGACTTAGCCTTTTACCTAAGAAGTTACAGACCTGGGTGGGGCATGACTGCCCACCCCACATGGCAGCCTCGTACATTCCCAGGGATTTAGCTGTTATTTCCACTTAAAATAATACCAGATTTATTTACTGAATCATTAAATATTTATTGATTCCAGACTTTGTGCCCTTCCAGGCTGAGCAAACAGCAGTGTGAAGGGCCTGAAGTGTAAAAGGAACCAGGAGGCCTGGGGGGAGATGAGATGGATGTGAGAAGCAGAGGGAAGCCTTTTTCCTGAGTCCCAGAGAGGCAGGAGATAGAATAGGAATGAGGAAGTCCTGGGACAGTGCAGACAGCATCCTGATTTGTGAGAATCCCCTTGAGACACCTGGCAAGGGGCTACACTTGCACACTAGAGCTTCAGTTGTACCGTTGCCTCATTATCCTAAATTAGCATTGCAGTTTCCTCCCCGTGTGGGCAAGCAGGGAGCATTATGGGACCCAGTAAAGCCTGCACCATTTCAGTGGAAGGGGGCCATTCTCTGTTCAGAGGTGGCTCACTCCTGTATCTTGGGAAGTATACTTTTCTTTTTCTTTTTTTTAAGACGGGGGAAGGGAAGGAGAAAGAGAGGGAGAGAAACAGCAATGTATGGCTGCCTCTCACATGGCCCCCCACTGAGGACCTGGCCCGCAACCCAGGCATGCGCCTTGACGGGAATCGAACCGGTGACCCTTTGGTTCGCAGCCTGCGCCCAATCCACTGAGCTACACCAACCAGGCCATATACTTTTCTTAATAAATCTCTCTTGCTTCACTTAACTCTGTGTAGGCTGTTCAATTCTTTGTTCACAACCACCGAGAGCCTGGACTCTGTCTCCATCTGCAACACCAATCCACACTATCTGGTATCTCCACTGAACGTGAAACAAAACTTTGAGTGCTATTGATTACTCTTCTCCTAAAACTGTTTTTCTCACTTCTGAAGTCTGTTAAAGATTCTCTGTTCCACCAATACAGTTACTTTTTAACGGGGTTATTAGCGCTGGAATATGACACCGAAACAACCCACAATATGTTTTTCCTCTTATTTTCAAGTTTTGGAAAATTTTTCTTAACATGTGCAAGTGAAATAGAGACTCCAACAGATTAAAATCCAATAATATTATGAAGCCTGATTTCTTTGCCAAAGAACTGCTGCTTGTTTTTTAAAAAATCTTTAGATCTCCTGGCTCATGTGTATCTGAGTTATACAGTATAGGTTTCACAAATACTTTCTGTTTGAATAGAGGACATTAGTTTGCTCTTCCTTAGTCAAACTAGTGTAAGTATCAGTTTGAGATACACCCTGAAGTAAAGGATGAATAAAATATAGTCCTGGGAGGGTACATATGTAGATAAGTATGTGGTGAGATAGAAGGACATAAGGGAGGAAGGGTCACTTCTGCCCAAAAATTGTACGTCAGCCTCAGAAAGAAGGCTTATTGGCACAGTGGGTTGAATAGTGTCTCCCAAATTCATGTCTTCCTGGAACCTCAGACTGTGACTTTGTCTGGAAATAGGGTCTTTGCAGATATTAGTTAAGATGAGGTCATACAGGATCAGAGTGGGCCCTAAACCCAATGATTAGTGTCTTTTTTTTTTTTGTTATTTGAAAGAGAAAAATTTATTAAAATACTTTAATATGAACCTCATGTTGAAAAAGTACAAACGGAATAAATGCTTGCTAATGTTCACTTTAATTTTGTTGATTAAAATTCCAAATTCCTCCAAATACTTTGTTTTACCAGTATTTTTAAAGTTCAAAATCCAAATAAAATGATGTTCTTAATTGCTTAACATTATTTCTGTATACAGTATATGCCATGCATTGGGAAAGTAGAAAATGGCTTATTCTTTTATTCGAAAGTGGAAACTTTGGCATCAAGCCTGTCACGCAACACCCCCTGGTGACACGTGGGTTGCATAAGGAGCCTGGGCCTCATCGCTGCATACCTGTGGCCAGGTGTGCATCAGGTCTTGGGCATCTCGTGTGGTGGAGGGTATCCCTGAGCCATTCTCAGTCACTTAGGCTCCAAACAAGAAGCTCTTATTGTCGTTTCTCTTCAGATAATGCCAAAGCTTCATGGACATATGAGTTTGTAAGGTGATATAGTCTGTTTCGAGGTTCCGTTTGTTTACAAACACAACCAGAGGAATGATGGAGTTAGTTTTAATTAATTGATGAAGGTGTTTCTTGGCTTCAGGTAATCTGCTGTGATGGGCTGAATCCACCACAAAGATCAGGAGTATCTCCTGGACACATACATTTCCCAGTAAGAATGGAAATGTTCACTGCCATCAATCTGCAGGAACTCCATCTGGCTGTCTTCAGTGTTGACGCACGCTGTACTGAAATCTTGGGTGGGAGCCTTGCTGTGCTGGACTGCTTTGAAAACTGCAGAGTGGAGAACATTGGTCTTTCCTGCTCTCCCCAGGCCCAGCACTAGGGTCTGGTTATTTTTCTCCGGGGGCTCCAACAAGGGCTTTGCCAAGATGCTGTTGTCCTCTTTCTCTTCTTTTCCCTTAAACTCTTCCTTCTCTTTCTCTGTCCTCCACTCTTTTTATTTGTCCTGCTCTTTATTCTTTTCTCCTCCTTCCCTTTCTCTTCCCCCTTCTCCTTTCCTTTTTTCTTCTTTCTCCTTCTCTGCCTCCTTTCTTTTCTCTCTCTCCTCCTTTCCTTTTCCCTGAACTTTCTCTTTCTCCAGCTCCTTTCCCTCCTCTTTCTTCCTCACTTCCCTCCCCCTCCATCTTCACTGTCCCTGTTTCCTTTCCTCCTGCGGGCCCTCACACTGGAGCTGCAGTCCTGGGTTCCAGCAGGGGCCCCAGTGTTTTTATAAGAGAAGGGAGAGGAAGAGTTGGACACAGACACACAGGGAAGAGAGCCAGGTAAAGGTGGAGGCAGAGACTGGAATGATGCAGATACAAGCCAGGGAATACCAAGGCACCATCAGAAGAGACAAGGAAGGATTCTTCCCTAGAACCCATGGCCCTGCCAGCACCTTGATTTCGAACTTCTAGCCTCCAGAACTGTGAGACAATAAATATGTAAGCCGCCCAGTTTGTAGTAATATGTTATGGCAGCCACAGGAAACTAATCCAGTTGGAAAAGTAGTGGGAAGGTCACAGTATTGAGGTCAGAGCTAAAGAAGAAGGCCTTGACGTGAACAGGGACAGGCCACCTCCAAGATCTCAGCAGCAGAGCTGGTAGACTTACTCTCCATGGCCTGGCCGTCCAGGACATCTGCGCCAGGAGCCTTTTGACCTTGTTTACCTTACTCAACAGTCTCACTCTCGGAAGAGGGACTCCGACCGAGCTTATCCCACACCTTTCCCAGCAGCCCTCCTGGAGCACATAGAATGGAGAACAGGTGACTTCCTTAAAGAGAAGACCCCATGCAGATAAAAAGCAACGGGTGACCACTACACAGATGATAGTATGGGTCCTTTTTGGAAGAAGAAACTGTTCAGTTGAATGCTACTCTTTTACCCACTGCGGGTGGGGATTACAGATGTTGAGAAAGATTATCCTGGCAGCTACATGCAGAATGGTTTGGAGCACGACCAGCTAGACAGCTGGTGACATCATCTACTGTGAAGTTAAGAGAGAATGGGGCCATCTGTCCTGGTGTGGTGGCCGTGCCGAGAAAAGAATCACTTGTTTTATATTCTGTGATATCTTAATATCGGCTCATTTAGTGTCATGCAGGGAAACTGAGAAAATGCCTTTATTTTCTGTCTCCAACTATTTCAGCCTAATTTGTTTTACTTCTTTTTTGGCACCTTGAATCAGAAAGCATATATTTTCTGCTAGTTATCTACCCGATTATGGGACTGGTCAAGTGTTCATTTTCACTGTTCTGGGAGTGGAGCTGGGAGCAGGTGGTTTTTCCTGATCAGGTGGGGAAACCCACTGAGAGAATCCGGGCTCAGAAGGCAAGAGTGAAATGCCTCCTGTGCACCCAGGACCCTGGGGGGAGAAATAGGAGGAGCCACAGAGCCAAGAGAGTGTTAAAAGTCACAGTCTTCACTATTTGGGGCACCAGGGTGCTGCTGATGTGGGGAAAGGGGTGGGATTGTCTAGACAGAGAAAGGGGAACAGCGTCTTGCTCAGTGGTCCAGCTGGTGTAAGAGGAACAGGAACCAGGTGCTTGTCTTGTCGCCTTAGACTTCTGACATGCCAACGGTTGTGTCCCATCCGTGTGTGGGACCAGCCCAGAGTAGCTCTAATCTTTACAAGAGTGGCTGGACATTCTGGGACCAGCTATTCCTGAAAGGGAAAAAAAGTGAAAAGCAGCTAATAAAAGTGGTTACACTCTGTGCTTGTGAGAAAATTGGCTGGATGGGGGTGGTCTGAGAGTAAGTCCTTGCACTGTATACATTTTCATATGTAATAATTTAGTAAGTTTCATAATACCGTAATAACTATGCATGGGGCCAGTGGGTACTGGAAATATCGTGGCCCATTCAGTAAAGCACATGGTGGTTTATCCACTATGCTGTACATCTAAAACTAACATAGAATAACATTAAAAATAAACTGTAATTGAAGAGTATAAATAAATAAATAAATGAAAGCAGTTCCCTAGTCTATTTTTAGCCAGTGTTCCTTTTTGAAAGCAGTAAGATTTATATTTATTTGGTGCTTTTGCAGCATACTCAGATAAAAACTAAAAAGACTACTTATAATATTGTTTTTATTAATTTGTTCTGTCGATGACTGAAATTTCTCTTTTTTCCCATAAACATAATCTTTCCTATTGTAAAAAAAAAATTTAGTATTTTCATCTTTCATCCTTTAACAATGCTTGTTGAGCCCAAAGAACTGGTTTAAAGTATGTGGCTTCAAATGTGTCTTTAAAAAAGAAGTTTTGCATATCCATTCCATCCAGATTTTAGTGCACCAAGTCACACAAATAACTTTTATTTGGACCCCTCTGTTTTTAATGTTTTATAGTTCCCAGTGATGACAGATGGAAAATAAATCCATTTCCATTCAAATGGATGGCCGGTAGCCATCCTTAGCCCTAATACACCAATTAAAAAAAAACTTCTATTCACAATCATTTAAAGTGATATAAATGATAAAACAAATTTATCATTTAGATTACACAGTTAATGGATTTTCAAGAGCCAAAACGTTTAAAAATTATTATTTTTTATTTATTGATTTTTAAGAAAGAGAGAGAGAGACAAAGAGAAAGAAACATCGATTTGTTGTTCCACTTATTTATACATTCATTGGTTGATTCTTGTGTGTGCCCTGACCAGGGATGGAACCCACAATCTTGATGTGTTAGGACAACATTCCAACTAACTGGCAGGGCTTAAATTATTTCTTAAACATATTTTTTTACTTTCAACCTATTTTATTCCAGCTGCTCCCACTAAGTTTCCCATCTCTTCTGCTCACATGTTCAAAAGTCTTGCAGAAGTTTTGTCCTGCCAATGACCTCTCTGGTCTCATTTCCTTTGTCTTTGTGCTCCTGCCTTCTTTTCTCTGTCGGGCTCCTGTGGCGGAGTAGAGCTTCCAAAGGCAGCGAATGGGCCTGCAGACGGCTGTGCCTGGTCCCTTCAATCAGACGGGCGCAGCGCCTCCTGTGACCTTTAGCCTCCAGGCTGCAGGACTTGTCTAATATTTCCCTTCTCTCACCAATCACCAAGCACTCTCAGCTCAGCCTACCTCCGTTCACTGCAAGGAGTCACTACAGTCAAAGGCTTGGTGAGCCTGACCGTGTGAATTCTGGCTGACAGAGTGTCAGTTTACTCCCTGACTTTCTGGTCAAGCTGGTTTCTCCTTTTCTGAAGGTCATGAAAACTGCATAATGAAATGTGGTGGATCCTGCAAGTTTCCAACTATTTTTTTTTTTAAGATTTTATTTATTTATTTTTAGAGAGAGGAGAAGGGAGGGAGACAGAGAAGGAGAGAAACAGCAATGTACGGTTGCCTTTCACATGGCCCTCACAAGGGACCTGGCCCGCAACCCAGGCATGTGCCCTGACCGGGAATCGAACCGGGACCGTCTGGTTCCCAGCCTGCGCTCAATCCACTGAGCTACACCAGCCAGGGCAGTTTCCAACTATTAACATAGGGGCGATTACAATTTTTAATTTTTTGCTCTGTGTTACTTCAATATATGGGAAACTGAGCAATAAAGTATTTCTGAAACTTTGATATCAGATTAGGTGTTTTTCATAAAGAAATTCAAAAATAAAAGGGTTTGTGATACTACATTGAAAACCATTTTATATTGCTTGCCCTCCAGGTTCCAAAAGAGTATCAGTAAAGTGAACAGCTGATCTACATGAGGAAAATACTTCACCTTTGCTGTCAAATGCAAACACACAGACCCATAGTCAATCCACAGTAAAAAAAAAAAAATAAAACCTAAACCTTGTAGAACTCTGTGGTGTCTCTACCGGTGGCCACTGAATCAAACTCATCCCTGGGAAAAGTAATTACATATTTATTTACTATGAAGTGTCTTTCATTCTAGGATTACAACTTGTACTACCAGCCCAGTTAGACTGGGTGGATACAAAGGGAAAGTTTGCTTTTACAGCGATGTTCACCTGACATTGTCAGAAACAACTTAGCATTAAACTTGGTTGCTGTTACAGTGGCCATGGTCTGTCCGGTGGACTCTGGGCTAGAAAGTTTAAGTTAATAATTTGTAAATAATGACTCATCTTGTTAATATAATCAGACCTGAATAATGTTTCTACATTTTGTGTCATTGCTTTTTTCACAATAGTGTAAGAAGATCAGTGCGGAGTCCAGTTAGGTTAACGAGCCATCTTTTCACTTGTCAGCAACTGAAGTACCTGGAAAAAAGGAAAAGAGAATAATAATAAAAGTGTATAAATTTGTCAACTTTGTGTGTGAGAATAATAGTTAAAAAATTGGATTGGTAAGCTTTATGGATGTGAATAAATACATTTAGGTAGTTATTTATTTTCCCTTGGCCTCCATGTCTTCATTTATAAAATAAGTAGCTGGATGAGATCAGAGATTCACATACATAGTGCAGGTAAAAGATGACAGTTAAGGACTCAGTATGCAATTTATATCTGTATTTTGTTTTAATTGCTCAGTATGGAGAAAATTCTGTACACAGAAACAGCTGCAAGTGATAAAGTGGTAAGAAGATTTTTTTTTTAATTTTTAAGATTTTATTTATTTATTTTTAGAGAGAAAGGCGAGGAGGGAGAGAGAGAAAAACATTAATGTGTAGTTGCCTCTCGCATGCCCTCTACTGGGGACCTGGCCCGTAACTCAGGCATGTGCTCTGCCTGGGAATTGAACCAGTGACCTTTGTTTTGCAGGCTGGTACTCAATCCACTGAGCTACAGCAGCCAGGGCTGCCTCGCTTTTTAAATTTGTCTTGCAAGCAAAGAATGGTCTTTAAAGTCTATACAAAAACTTGACAACTCAGTTTATTCATTGGTGGTTTCTAATTTGTTAGAAGTTGGTATTTAGCACATCTGAGTGTGTGTGTGTGTGTGTGTGTAGTTATCCTTTAGTGGGTCCTAATGTTGGGCTCAGTGCTATTATGCACTTCACAAACCTTCATCTACGTAGGAATTAGAGCGGATTTACCATCCTATCTACATTTAACTTTAAGACTTACAAAGAAAGAGGTAGAGAGAGAGAATAACTAAAGAACTCAGATATTCTGCCCTCATTCCCTGGGTGTATGTTTTAAATTACTATTTTATATTAATTTCAAATATAATTTTAAGTGTTGCTTGTTTTGATTTCTGTTGTTATTATGAAAGGAGAAACGAAAATCTCATCAACTATTTGGTCTGATCTAGCAAAACCATTGATACAAATTCTCAGCTGACAAAGCACAATGGAATTAGACATACGTGTGTTAATACTTGTGGGTTGTTTTAGACATTTAATTGGAAAATTAGAGTCTGATTAAAAAATATCGTTTCTCTCAACCTATGATATAATTCTTGCCTGCTTTCAGTTTTTCTAATATTGCCCATCTAGTGTGCAGAAAAGCAGTTTAATTTTCTAGCGGGGAAAATATGTTTCTTTATCAGCACATATTTCCCACGTAGTTTCAGGGTCAGCTCTCCAAGCCCTCAGTGCTCTGCATTTTGTGTTAAGCAGCATACAAAATTGTAGCAGTTGGACTCAATGAAAACAATTGGGTAACTCTTCCAAATAGCACTAATTAATTAAAGCAGTAATCAGTAGATTTTAACAGGATGTATTGCACTCAAGTTGTAGTGATTCTCAAAAAATATCAGGGAGTAGGATCTTTAAAATATATTAATCTACAGCATTCTCCTTTTAAATTTTATTTTAAAATGAAAAGGATTGCCTTGGCTGGCGTAGCTCGGTGGATTGAGCACGGGCTGCGAACTAAAGAGTTGCAGTTCGATTCCCAGTCAGGGCACATGCCTGGGTTGCGTGCCAGGTCCCTGGTAGGGGCCACGTGAGGGGCAACCACACATGAATGTTTCTCTCCCTCTCTTTCTCCCTCCCTTCCCTTCTGTCTAAAAATAAATAAATAAAATCTTAAAAAAAAATGAAAAGGAAAAGGGCTATGTTAAGTAAAACACCCTGACTTTCCTTTGTCAGTATCAAAAGCCATGCTTGTTTAGTGTTAAAGGATTAAGATATTGAACAAGATTTAAAAATTAGCCGTAGCTGGTATGGCTCAGTGCATTGAGTGCTGGCCTGTGAACTGGAAGGTTGACAGTTCGATTCCCAGGCAGGGCACATGCCTGGGTCGTGGGCCAGATCCCCAGGTCGGGGCATGTGAGAGACAACCTATTGATATATCTCTTGCACATAGATGTTTCTCTCCCTCTCTTTCTCCCTCCCTTCCCCTCTCTTTAAATATAAATTTAAAAAAAAGATTTAAAAATGAAAATTGATTTACATACTCATGCCATCCTAAATTTCTCCGCCTCTGCAATTATCTGCTCTGTTTCTTTATTTATTTTATTAATCTTTATTGTATTTTTTTCATTACTATTTAGTCCCCTTACACCCCCTCCTGCCATCCTAAATTCCCATAGAACACAAAGGAGTGGCTGATCTGTTTTTTCTTTCTGAATAAGTATCTTTCACCTTCTTGACCTTACCTTTTAAAGAAATGACAGCAGTGTTATGCCACAGGAATAGACCAAGGTTTAAAGGTCTTAGGGTCGTCTCTTGGGATCTAAGAAAGAAAGCAAATTCACAACTTAATATCAAAATACCATTGCAATATTTCACCAGGAAAATTATATCAGACCTATAGGTTTGGGAAACATTTTCTGATGGGAGGAGGCAGATTATCTTGGGAAAAGAACTGTACCCTCCCTTTCCAGGGACACCTCTGAAGAGACAGAGGAGTCTGGAGTTGTTATTTCTGCTCCACTTCCTGTTGCTAAGTAAGAAGGCACTCGATTAGTTACCTAACTTCTTTGCCTCCAAGACATGAATCTCAAAGAGAATCATAAAGGGTCTGGCACAAATAACGGCCCTTTTGTATGACAAAATTTTTTATTACAAAATCATAAGCATGTAGTTCTGGTAACCTAACAATATCACACTCAAGCATACCATATGACATTTTAGGTGAAATGTTCAAATTAAAACTATAAATGATCACACCGCATTATTACCCTAGCAACCACCCCTCTGCCACATCTGAATATCCCATGAAAACATTCGTGGTGGCAGGAGGGTGGAAAAGGGAGGTGGTTACACAGAGAGGGGTTTGCGTTGGGGCGTATAGACCTGGACTCCGTGCCACTAGTGATTTGAGAACAGCTTTGTCTACCCACGCCTTTAGTGAAATGATTTTTGCACAAACTACCCATAAATAATGAAAAGTTATGAAAATTCTAAAAGGCTTTCCACCTAGTATTTATTTCACAAAAGTACAAAAAGAAGACAAAAAAAAAACAACAACCCCCAACTCCTATCAGGATCTTCACAAATTCTATTCTTACTGTTTGCTCTTAATCTGTATTGAAATGTAAATGGAGGCCTGGGTTTGCCGTTGTCAAGGGACGTCCCTGATTCTCTGCTAAGTGCTGCTATGGGTACCTTATTTAGAATCAGCTCTTTCTACCTGGGCTGGGCTGGGCTGGGCTGGGCTGGGCTGGACACTGGGCAGAGCTCCCCAGTCTAGTCTGAGGTAGATTCAGGTCAACTCTTCTGCTAACGATGATGGCAATTTTTAGTCTCTTCCAAAACCTGCTTCCTATTTTTTTCTACCAGACCAGGGTTCCTGGAGTGCCCTTCCACTTTGGAACTCAGATCAATATTCGTTATTTTGCTACCTCAGGCTTCTTGGGTCTTGTTTACTCCCCAGCAGCTTAAGTGAAGACAACTTTCTTTTTTGGTTTCAGAGATCCAGCCCTGGGACTTAAGCTGCTCTTCTGTGGCCTTTGGTGATCTCTGTATCTTCTCCCTTGCCTGGTGCCATCAACCCCTTCCTCCCTCCTTCTCTTTCTCCCCATTTGGTTCTTCTTCTTTTTTTAGAGGCTTTATATTTTTAGAGAGAGGGGAGGGGAGGGAGAAAGAGAGGGAGAAAAACATCAATGAGAGAGAGAAACATTCACTGATCAGCTGCCTCTCACATACCCCGAACTGGGAACTTGGCCCGCAACCTAGGCATGCACCCGGACTGGGAATTGAACCGGTGACCTTTTGGTTTGTGGGATGGCACTCAACCCACTGAACCACACCAGTCAGGGCTCCCTGGTTGGTTCTTGATAGCCATAATAACTCGATGTGTTCGTGATGGTCATCCAGACTGATTCCACTTTTAGATAAATCTCAGCTTCTGAGATATGTCTGTGTCCAATCTCATTGGTGTCAAGGCCTAATGTCAGTAGTAGTTGCTATCAATGCAGAATTCGTTATCATTATCTTCATCATCATTATTGTACAGTAAAAGAGTAACTCAGCCGGCTTGGGTTGTCCAAACCCTGCACATTCTAAAGAAAAATTTAGCCTTTGACAAGCTCCTCGGAGATAACACCACCAGAGGCGTCCAACCTGCATGCAGCCCAGGATGGCTATGGATGCGACCCAATACAAAATTGTAAATTTACTTAAAACATTATGAGATTTTTTTGTGATTACATGTTGCAATGTATTTAATATGTGGCCCAAGACAACTCTTCTTCTCCCAGTGTGACTCAGAGATGTGTCCCAAAAGGACACATCAATATGTGTCCCAAAAGGTTGGACACCCCTGGTCCTAAGCCCCTGAAATATCCTGTCTAATAAGAGTGTATTTATTGAGTGAGGCCTTGGGCTTTGTGGCATCAATGACCTCTGGAAGGGCTGAACACTGAGTAGCTAAGGTTAGCTATGCAGGTGACCTATGCCTATGTGGCTGATGCCCAAGAAGCAACCTGAATGCCAAGACCCAGGTGAGCTTCCCTGGCTGGCAATACCTTGTGCATCTTCTCACACATTCTTGCTGGGAGAATTAAACGCTTTCTGTGTGACTCCACTGGGACAAGACCACTGGAAGCTTACAACCGGTCTCTCCTGGACTCTGCCCAGCTTGCCTTTTCCCTTTGCTGATGTTAATCTGTACCCTTCCACTGTAATAGATCAAACCATGAATATAACAGCATTCTAAAGTCTGTGAGTCCATCTCGTGGATCACTGACACTGAAAGTGCTCTTGGGGACTTCTGACTCAATTGTCATCACTATCAATGTGTATTGACCACTGTCCACATGTGGTCAACTGCTAAAGGCTTACCATGTGTTATCAAGGTTGTTGTTAAACCTTACAACAACCCTGTAAAGTAATTATTATTATTCTCTCCACTCCTCCCTCCTCCCGTTTATAGATGAGGAAACGCAGGGATCAGACAATGTAAATAAATCACGAACGGTAGAGCTGGGATTCCAACCCAGGTTCCTCTGCCTGCAGGGCCCTGTGCTAAGTTAAAGCTGTGCATCGTTGCTCCTTCCCGTTTCACATCCTGCCCTGCTTGTTCCCTCTCTTAATCTCAGGAATGCCTCCAGCGTCGTCCTCTTCCTTCTTTAGTGCCTCCCCTGTCTTTCCTCTTCCCCCGATTCTCCCACCTAAAGGAGTGACCTTCCAGAGACCAGGTAGGAAAGAGTTTTTAGATACAAAAATATGCACTTAATAACAGTATCTGATAATCCACCTTCAGTAGTAAGATGGGCCTATGCCCAAGCATTGAAGAGAACAGATTTAGTCCCTGTGTCCTGGGACAAGCGTGTTTCACAGCCCGTGAGAGTGATGAAAACCTCTTCTAAGACAGTGTGAGGTGGAGGGAAAAGAATGTGAAGTGTGTGTGCATGTGTGTGCATGTGTGCGTTTGTATGTGTGTGCGTGCACCCGTCTCGGAACGGGAAAGGCACCGTGGGCGCCTCCACTCTGAGTCACTGCCTGCGTCGTGCAGTCTGCATCTGTGTCCCATCTCACACAGTCCATGTGACTGGGGGTGTTTGTGCTGCTTTAAAGCCCTGCCAGTTATCTGTGGCTTAGCTTTCAGCAGAACAGTCAGGAGACTGCATGTTTCTACGTGTTGTAGGGGGAGGTTCCGGAACCATAGGAAATAGAATGCAGTCTTGTAGGACAGGCTGCACACCTCTCGCAGCTCAGAGAAATGCCAGGCTGTGCATAGGACATGGGGCGAGCCAGCTGAGAGTAGCATAGGCAAACCAGGCTGCCTGCAGCACCGGAAATGTTCACACACCTCTCTTCCTACATCTGGTAGGAAGGGCTGCCTTTACTGAACAGGTGGCACTGTTAATGCTGCCAGCTCTCACGGTGTCTGGGCAACTAGAAGTGCAAAAGGAGCAGGGAGAGAAAATGAGACATGGGGGTGGTGATGGTGGTAGTGCTATAGAGGAAGGGGAGGAGGAGCGGGGTGGAGGGTTTACAGGTGGGAAGTGTAAAGGCCGACCTTAGAGAACAGCTATCTTCAACTGGTGTGCCACGAGAATTTTTAATACCTGGAGCACTGACCTCTTTTCCCTTAGTCTGTCATACTGAAAAAATGACAACATCCAATATAACAATAGAACAAAATTTTTGTCAGATCGGCAAAAAATTTATTTTTTGGTGTGTTGCAGAAATTTTAGTAATTTGTTTATGCGTGCCAGGAGAGGAAAAGGGTTGATTCACTGTTGTAGAATGACAGGGGCCGGGCAGGTATGGCCAGTTTGAACTGAGTGCTGGTCTGGAATGAAAAGCTTTTCCCATTAAGTTACCATAGAACCAGGGCTCAGTTTGACACGTGACATAACCATTCGTCGTGGCTGCAAGGATTCCTTATGAGTCAGCATTAGAAAGCTGCCCCTTCGAAATGTGGGGTCGGCTGAAACCTGTTTGCAGACTGGTTTCTAAGCTGAGTTGTCTAATTTTAGCTTCCAGGAGATAGAAACCGAATCTGCTAATTGGCTTGACATGGCTTCCGACTGTGGCAGCCACTGCCCCCCCACCTCGGCCACGTTTCTGGGGTTACTTTAATAAATACATTTTGCTGCTAGTGATAACAAGGGAACAAGGTTTTTGTATTTGTCCTACTGCCAAATTCTCCAAGGCAGTATTTCTCTAATTTTTAGGGCAGTGAAATCCTTTTTGTCTCTGAATCCTAAAGATTTAAAATTTTTTTTATACATTTATTGATTTGGGGGCTGGGAGGGGAGAGAGAGAGAGAGAGAAAGAGAGAGAGAGAGAGAAACAGATCAGCTGCCTCCCATATGTGTCCCGACTGGGGATCAAACCTGAAACTTAGGTGCGTGCCCTGGCCGGGGACTAAACCCGTGAGCTCTGGTGCAGGGGAACACTCCAACCAACTGAGCCACACTGGCTAGGAGAATCCTAAAGTTTTTTAAAAAAATGAAATCACCATTTCTAAGGAAAAGTACTAACCTGAAAGTGTTAATTAAATAAATAAAAATGTTCTCTTTAAAAAAAAGTCAGTTTTTAAAGGACTATATAAAACACATTTTCCAAAAAATACACTTTTCTTTCTTCTCCCCAGAAGGCCATTGTATACAGACAAAACCTTTGTGGCTACGTCGGACCCAGGCTGCCCTGCTGGGCGTGGAGCTGAGGCCGCAGTCAGCTCCACTGCCTTCCCTGGCCAGGAGTTCCCTCAGAAACCGCCCAAGGATAAAAGCAACAACTCTTAGCAAGGTAACCAAAGCCATACGATCAAAAGTGTTTTGATACAGTAAATGCTTGCTCAAATAGAAGAACTTTTGCAACAAAAATGCTCTAGTCTTCCGACTAACACCTGCTTTTTCTTGAAGCTTAAAGCTAATAATCCATGAAAAATGAGGTTGCTAGCCTTGAGTCATTTTTTTCTGCCCTCACCAGGTCAACTTGATTTAATATGGAAACTTTTACAGCCTTTGGGAGGGGTGCATTTTGAAGGTCATTAACAGTTATGGGTATTTGATGGAGACCTTAACTCTGATATTTACAGAGTGACTTGTATTTACACAATGCTTTTATGTGCATTTGAATGCCTATTTTATTTAATTCCAAAAGGAAAAGTACTGTGTTTGACCTTCATTTCTTTTTTAAAAAAGATTTTATTTATTTATTTTTGGAGAGAAGGGATAGGAGGAAGAGAGGGAGAAAACTCAGTTCTCTGGTTTGAGAACTCAATCCGTTGGTTTTTGGCACACTTGCAACTGGGGACCTGGCCCACAACCCAGGCGCATCCCTGCCTGGAATCAAACTGGAGACCTTTTACTTTGTGGGAGGACACCCAACTCCCTGAGCCACACCAGTCAGGGCACTCCTCATTTCTATTGAAGGAACAGACATAGTCAGGCTGTTTGTTACTTTCCTTATGGTTATAAGGAGTATTTTCCCTATGGTTATAAGGAACTGATTGAAGGAGTAGGCTTTGGATTTTCCAGTGCCCACGTTCCAGCACACAGACATCTGAGCCTCTCATCTTCTCACCTGTCAGAACAAGCTATCTTTTCACAACACCATTCAAAGGCAAATGCAAAGTGTTAGTATCTATGCTTCTTAAAATTTTTTTTAAAGATTTTATTCTTATTTTTAGAGAGAGGAGAAGGGAGGGAGACAGAGAGGGAGAGAAACAGCAATGTACAGTTGCCTTCCACATGGCCCCTCACTGGGGACCTGGCCCACAACCCAGGCATGCGCCCTGACTGGGAATCAAACCGGCAATCCCTTGGTTCCCAGCCTGCGCTCAATCCACTGAGCTACACCAGCCAGGGCAAATTTTTTTTATACAATATAGTACTGAATGAATGGCAGCGAGAATCTTGACATATTCCAGTTTAAAAACCATGTTGTAGTTTGATCAAATGTAAATGCTGATACAGGCTCAGATTTGTTCCAAGATGCTTTAAGGAGACTGGTCAGCATGGGGAGCCAGGCTGTTAGAATTTCAGGAGGCCTGCTGAGGGAATGAACATAATTTCTGAAGATCTGAAGACTAGACCTTGATCATGACAGAGGCTAGTTGCCAGGAAAGTTGCAGATGGGAAGGACTATCCAGGTGTCACCGTGCTGATGTGAAGGTAAGTGGTGCCACCACAGACTTCTATTTCTTTGATCTCTCTGCCAGTGAGAACAATTACAGCCTTCCAGTTACAGTTCTTCTACCAGAGAAGCAAGATCAGAGACTTAAGAAGAAAGCTATTATTTACTTTTGAGAGCTACTTTAAATCCATTGAAACTGCCTTGGGGCCTTTGCACTAGCTGTTCTCTCTGCCATGGCCATGCCAGCGCCAGCTTTATGCTTGCTCCTTCACTTCATCCAGGCCTCAGCTTAAATGTGAACACTCAGAGAAAGTATATATAAAAGGAAACTATAATAAATTTCTCCATTGCATTCTAGCCTCCTACTCTTCCATTTTGCTTCACAGGGTTTATCAACATTAAAATGATATTGTTTACTGTCTGGTTTCCTCGGTAAAATGTCAGGTCCATGTGGGCGAAGTTTGACTAGCTCACTATTTCTTTCGATCCCCAGTGGTGCCGGGCCCATGGCAGGGGCTGAACGAATGTTGGATTAATGAATGATTACATGATGATGATCAAGGCAGAAGCCACAGCCACGACTCCTCTGACTTTAAGGAAAGGTTAAGGCTACGTTAGAAAAGTTTTGTTCTGTTTTTGCACAGAGATAACCCAGAGTCGGCCAACCACTGACAGTGAACAGGAATTGTTTCTTTCTCCTCTGCCACCTGTAAACCCCTGTAAACAACTTGAGAGCAGGGACCTGTATCTGGGTCACCACGATACGCTGGGTACCTCAAACTATGCAAGAAGGAAAGTATCGAGTTAATTTCTTGAAAATGATTAATATGTGAAAGGCGAGTAGGGCTTAGCCAGGTGAAGAAAAGAAAGAAGATGGTTCCGAGCAGAGGCTGGAGCATGGCGGAGCCTCTGTCCCTGATACAAGGAGAAGACAGAGGAAGACAATGTGGAGGGGTGGAGAGAGAAGGCTGGGTGGGAGGGCCATGTGTGGCTGGAGAGGTGGGTGGGGGCCTGCCATGCTGGATTGTATAGGTTTCTAGACTTGGCAGGGCAGATTTCAAAGTCTTATCTTTAACCCGAGAGCAACAGGAACCTTTTTACCCGTGCACGTGCTAGAGCAGGGGTGTCAGACTCGTTTTCACTGGGGGCCATATCAGCCTCGCGGTGGCCTTCAAAGGGCCGAATGTCATTTTAGGACTGTATAAATGTAATTATTCCTAACCTAGGGACAAGGAGCTTGGCGCTGCTGCTGGGTAGAAACAAGGTGCCAGGCCGGATAAAACACAGTGGAGGGCCAGATTCAGTCCACGGGCCTTGTGTTTGCCACCTGTGTGCTCGAGTGACCTGAACGTATTTGTCACACCACAAAGTTCTGGCTGTGGTGGGTGTCGGGAGACCAGTAGGAGGCTGCTCTGCCCCAGGCTAGAGACATGGTAGCTGGACTTAGGGGCTCTGTAGAGTAGTAAGTAGAGATAATTCTCTTTCATTCACTGCTGTATTCCCAGCATCCAGAGTAACGCCTGGCATCTATTAGATACTCAACAAATGTTTGTTTAATGAATAAACAGCAGAGTGGCTAGAAATGGAGGACATAGGAGATTCTTAGGGGTTAAAGTGCACAGGACATGGTGAAGGACTGGCCACTGAGAACGAGAGAGAAATGCCAGGCCAACTCCCAGGCTTCTGGTTTGCGTTACTACATGGATGCAGGGGTATTGCCTTTTCCTGGGACAGGAAGTAGCCGAAGAATCTATATTTTGTGTTTCTGGTGCTCTTTGTTAGACCACGAGCCAGGACTTCCTCCTTGCTGCTTCCCTTGGGAGGTCCCACTCACGGCCGGCTCCTGCTGGCGCCCGGCAAAGTGCAGGCAGTGGTGGGTGGGTGGGGTGCGGGTCTGGAGACCACAATAGAGGAACTCTTGAATCTCTGACTCCTCAAGGATTTGAAGGGCTTATATTATCATTGTTCCAAATATATACAAGGTTGGGGAGTGGCAGGAATATTGCAGGTCAGGGTACGTATGAAGGATAAATGGTCACTCTCGACATAGTCTAAGTGACCTTAGTAACAAGGAGCTTATTATTAAGAAGTTAAACATTCTGCCCTGCCCTCATCTCCAAAACTTATGCCAGTGGCTATAAATAAAGATTATGAGTTTGTGGGAAACATGAGTCTGGCTAGTTGGTTTTTTGGGGATCTAAGTAACTACTTTTTGAGTGATCTTTCATAGGAAAAAGTATTTTCTCAATCCAGATTTCCTGTGGGTGAGGCTCACAGAATCACTCCCATTGACACTGGTTAAATCTTTTCAAACACTTACATCATGGATATCCCGATTTTGTAAATGAGTATGTAAATAAGGTACATTTGACGTATGAACATACACGAGTTAAAGGATGGGTGGAGGGAAGGTGGTCAGACTGATGACAGATGCTGGAGCCGTGTAAAGACTGAGTGTCTGGCCCTGGCTGGTATGGCTCAGAGGGTTGAGTGCCGGCCTGTGAATCGAAAGGTTTTGGTTTGATTCCCAGTCAGGGCACACGCCTCGGGTGCAGGCCAGGTTCCTGGTTGGGGCGTGCGAGAGGCAACCTCACATGTCTATGTTTCTCTCCCTCTCTTTCTCCCTCCCTTCCCCTCTCTCTAGAAATGAATAAATAAAATATTTTAAAAGAGGATTGTATATCTATTTAAATAATTTATTTTGAAAAAGATGGTTGAAGTTATGTGTGTGTGTTATGGTGATTCCTGGTTAGTGGGATTATGGCTGATTTTAACTTCTATCTCATAATTTAATTAGACATAGATTAGGTTATAAGTTTACCTAAGAGGTATGAGAAGCAGGAAAAGGAAAAGTCACCTATTAGGAAAATGAACAATAATTCCATACCATCTCTGTGAACCGATCTGCACAGGCCATTCGAACCCATTCTGGAGTTGCTGGGCTCTTCACTGGGAAGTCTTCGGCTATGTCTCTCTCTTTGCGTGCTGAGGCCACAGCATCAGCAATGGCAAAGAATACAGATGATCCCAGGGCCACTCCGGACTCCCCTAGGCCCTGCAAAAAAGTGCATTTGTTTTAGAAGCTTCTACACTGGACTACAAGTCACTAGAAGTCAGGGGCCAGGTTTTGCTCACCGTTGTATCTCCAAGTCCTAGTATAGTGTCTTGCAAAAGGTTCTTGATTAATGTTTGTTGACTAACTTACTGACTGAATGAAGCTTGAATGCTCTTAAAAATCCCAATACCACATGAATTTCCCATATCTTTAATCCTGTTTGGGCTACATCTTTGTTCTATAGGTAAGAGGGGAGTGTGTGTGTGTGTATGTGTGTGTGGTGAGGGTACCCTATTCAGAAAAACACATTTGGTGGCTTGAACTGGCCAGCTTCACGAGCAGAGAGAAATGCCTCATTGTGACTCCAGGTCGGGAGAGGCAGGGTAGTCTAGGAGAAAGAGCACAGGCTTTGGTACCAGAAGATGGGTTGCAAGCCCACTTGTAAGAAATGGGTAACATGAATGAGTGATATGAAAAGCTGAAGGTCAATAAGAAATTATGGGGTTTATGGTGAAGTCGAGATACCTGTGTCCTGTCTAAAGTAGGCAGCTTTCTTCAGTTCTAGCTAATTGCTGCCTTCCAGAAATTCATCCAAAATTATCAGATCATCCAATTTTTCAAGAGAATTTAGATATTTGTATTTTCAGGTGAAATTCCCTGACTTTGAAAAACACTGTGAGGGACAAGGAAAACACATCTGCAGGCTAGACTTGGTCAGTGGCCCCCAACTTGCAACTCCTGAGCTGGACAGACTGAAGCTGAATCCTGGCCTTTACTCCCTGGGTTTCTCTGGGTGAGATTCTGTCTCTGAGTCTTGTTTTCTTTTATCAGTGAGATGCAGGCAATGCATCTGACTGATACCTATCTGACAGGACATTGTGAAGTTCAGGAAGCGCAAAAGCACCTAGCACAGCACCTGGTACCTGGTAGGTCCCTGTTATTATTGCTTAGTATACTTCGTGCACACCTGCACACCCATGATTTTCCTGCAGGTCTGCTTGTGGCTGGCCAGCCACAACCACAGGAACCCAAGGGTCCTGCTTGCCCTGTTATTCTTGGTGGCCTGAAAGCTGCTTTCTGCGGGCTCTGAGCATCCTTTGCCTTTTCCCTTTTGAGTGATTTCCAGCCCTAAGAGAACCTGAGGGCCCTGTTGATTGTCCCTCCTTTCAAGATTGCCCCTCCTCATCACCATAAGCCCCAAGGAAGCTCCCAGGCTGCAAGCTGGAACCAGTTTGGAAATGAGAAATTCCAGGAGATAGACGTGGACTCATTTATTTACTTTTGGTATTAATTTGCCACCACTAGTAAGAAGTCTCCCAAAAGATTTTGAAAGAAAATTTTGATACTACATCTCAAATCTAAATGAAGTTGCAACGGTGAGGGTGGTTTTCAAGTACTCTGCCTGCAGCAATGCAAACACATGCTGACCTTTATTTTAATATGCAATTTCACTACCGCAGCAATGGCTGAGGGTTGGTGTCTTTGCTTCCTGACACTGTTGGCATGGGGGCCAGATAGTTCTTCGTTGTGGGAGGCTACCTTGTGCATCGAAGGCTATTTAGCAGCGTCCCTGGCCTCTACCCATGAGAAGTAACAGCTTCCCCCACAGTTGTGACAACCAGAAATGTCTCCAGACATTGTCACATGTCTCCCGAGGGGCGAAGTCCCCCACCGCTTTCTGCCTCAGTTGAGAAACATCGCTTTACATTACTTCTGGGTGTGGCTGGGGACCCTGAGCCCCTTGGAGGTGAGTGATCTGCCTAATATCAGAGAGAGCTAGTGGGGCTGGGGCAGGAGTCCAGGATTTTCTGTTCATACTGCTGCTGCTTTCTAAGGTTTTAGAGGCACTGTGCCCTCATTCTCATTCAATATTTTAGTCTTAAGGTTCTTAAGTGAAAATGTTCTATCCAATCAATGCTTTTTGCTGCATTTTAGAGTTCTCAGTGACAGAGGATTTAACACAGAAAATCCTTGGCCCAGGATTCCCTGACTCTACTTTTCTCTAGGTGGTTCATCTCCAAATTCCAATAGACTATCTTGAGCTGGTCCTTAGAATGACTGACATTTATTTTTTATTTTGTCCAGCTGTTTTCCTTCATTATGTTGCCTTATCCACCGTGTGGCACAGTGGCTGGTTTGGGGGCTTACCTTGGAGGAATAGATGGTTAGTGGGTTTGGTGACGATGGCAACAGGGAGACATTGAACTCCTTGGGGACATCAGCGAGGGTTGGAATTTTGTACTCATCTGGGCCTCGCAAGTACAGGACGCCTTCGGGGGAGTATCTCAGCTCCTCAGTGGTATAGAGGCCCATTCCCTGAATAAACCCGCCTTCAACCTGAAGGGGACAAATGTCAAGCTCTGTGAGACCGGATGCTTTCCAGAAGGCTGCTCCCCACTCTGCAACAGCCCTCAGGAAGCAGCGGGCACCTCAGCAGGCCAGGACCTACCTGCCCGACATCAATGGCTGGATTGAGGCTGCTACATGCTTCCATGACGATGTCTGTTCTGATTTTCTGCCAAAAATCAAAATTACCTCCATGTGAAAACTTGATTTGAAAAGATTTTAAAGATTTATTCAAGTGGTCCCCAATTTTTCCAGAACCCCTGCTAGTTAATTAACAGTGCCCTGAAACTCCACCAACCGCAGAGGTGTCAGGCAGCCACTAAGCTCTTCACAGTTAGTGCTGGCACTGCCAGTGGCCCCAGAGGGTCTTTCGTGTCCACGGTTTTGACTCCTCTTAAGTGACTCTCAAGTCCATGGCATGTTGGTGTACGTGAGTGTCACTTAGTAAATAACTGAGCCTGGTTGTTCATCTGATTCTCAACCTGGATTTGTTACTCTAATATGACTCATGAATGCATCTAGTCCTCATGATGGTTCAGTGTAGGTGATTTTATTGTGTTTTACTGAGGAAATCATGCAGCCATAGTAGCATATATGAATCTGGGGATTTTGAAAGGTCTTGAAACATAGTAAGGGCAAACATTGAGACCACCTTAGACTTTTCTAATCTACTTCCTCCCCGAGAAACATCACACTAACTTGGCCCTTCTATTTTGACACTGGGTGCGGCACGCAGGGAGTTACAGAGCCGCAGAAGCCCCTAAGTGCCTGCGGTCTGTCTCAGGAAGATCTCGGGCTTTCCTTCTGCCTCCATGTCTGGTCCTTGCTCTACCACCACCAAGCTCTGCTTAGGCCCAGTCACTGGGCTCTTGCTCTCTGTCCAGCTCTTTGAATAGGAAATGCTCTTTTGACTCAAACATTGGCCCCTCATACCACCTACTATGGGCACCGGGACAGGCCTGCATACACTCTCAGCCCCGATAGTGGAGCAGACTGGACACACCTCAGAGCTGCCTTCCATTTACTCCCACCTTGAAACCTGTTTTATTTTGCTTTGTGGGTGTTGGACAACAGGAAGAGGTGGCTTAGCACTAACTGACTCATCAGATGTTTTAGTTGACCAACCACATTCTCTGATTTGTCTCTAATTAAAGTAAACTATTGATCCTGAAATGACTGGACCTTACACTGTAACAAGGGAGGCATCACACATTCTGGAAGATCCATCCCGTCAGGCCTGTTCCTTTGGGGACTTATACCAAGGACCTCAGACGGAATCACCAGATATGATAAGTATGTCCCAACTATTGCATGGAACATATTTATACCAGAGAATTATTTTGTTGTTTATCTGAATTCAAATTTAACTGGGTATCCTGTATTTTTATTTGCTAAGTCTGGCAACACCACCTTAAAGGTGGAGGATCAGAAAACTAGTTGAATAAAATCTTTAAAAAAAGAAAAAAGAAAACTAGTTGATTTCTAACAACAGTTTCCCGTCTAGTGCGGAGCCTGAGGTGGGGCACAGGGCTCCCAGTGCTGAGGCTGGGCAGTGGCATGACATCTGGGCCTTGGGGGCGGGCCGATCACCGGCCACCACGCATTCCTTGTTTGCCACACTGTGCTGTGCAAACATCATTATCTGTGTGTGTCACAGTGTGACAAACATTAGGACACAGAGTTTGAGCAATCTGTGATCCTATTTCATGAGTTACTTCTTAACAATGATCTATAATGAGAAGGGAGACATCATAGCAATGTGTCCTAAGGATGAACTTGAGTGACATGTGAAGGCTCTTTAGATATCCCTTTATTTACTGTATTTTTAAAAGTCTTATTCATATAGTATTTAAGTGGTGGACAAGTAATCAACAGTGGGGCAAATCAAAGACATTTTGATAAGACTTACAAGTCCATATTCGCAAAGTCCTTTCTATTTTACATGAATTGACCATTTCTATTTTGGGGTGAGATGGGTCAAGATGATATTGGAATAATTTGTGCATGCAATTTAGATGTGTCATTGGTCAATCCTGCAAATTTCCTAACAATTGACTACACTTTGGACTATACTATATTCTCTTTAAGGTTTCTGTAATCTCGATTCCCAGAATGGTTTTTGGGGTATTCATTTTTGCTTAAACATGACTCCCTTCAGTACATGGATTCTTGGATGCCCAATTAAATAACAGATACAAAATTATTTTTACAACCCTCCCCTTCGCTCCCCATCCCCAATCTACTTCTTTAGATGCAATAGTACCCTTGGGATAATTGACTTTGGAGAAAGTTTATCACATTGCTATGTGTTTTCAAAAGTGCTTATTCAAGAAAATTTGCTAAATTACCCATTCCTTTAGATTAGATAACTTGATCTTCTTTTAGAAACAACCTCCCCCCCTTTTTTGCAAAAATTTTGGAAGGTTGATTTTATTGTCTGAAGTAGAATAAGAAACAATGCATTTTAGGCTGTCACAAGCAACTCCTTCTTGAACTACTTCTTAAGTAGGAATTCAGGATAAAGCTGGATCTCTAGACATTCCCACAGTAACTGACTCTTGTTCTTATTGTACACAAGTATTACACAGTGAAATTGGGCTATTAATGTACAATGCGATTTTGCTATTGTTTTAGCTTGCCAGGATGGAAGTTATATTACCTTGTGAGCTCCTGTCAGGCAGTCAATCTCAACCTCAGAACAGGCTGCTCCATAGATATAGTAAGGAAACGGTTCTCCCTCCCCCTTCTCCCAGTCCATGAAGGCCTTGTAGCCCCTGATGGAAGAAATAAAGCCCTTTAGCGTGGGGTATGCTGTGTTGGTGTGTGTTTGCAAACAATATTGATTCATTTTAAAAGTTACCAAGTTATGAAGTTATGATAGCATTTCATTGCTGTTTTCTTTTTTTTTTAAATCCTCACTCAAGGATGTGTTTATTGATTTTTGAGAGAGAGAGAGAGAGATATCAATGTGAGAGAGAAATATGGATGGGTTGCCTCCTATATGAACCCAGATCAGGGATTGAACCCTGCCACCAATTATGTGCCCTGACTGGGAATCAAACCCGCACCCCTTTGGTGCACAGGACAATGCTCCCAACAAATGAGACACCCCACCATGGCTACACTGTCTTTTCAACTCATTTAAACTGCTACTTGTATTTACAACCTAGCTAGTTAGAGCAACACTAATGTTCGCCTCCGTTTTATTTTATTTTTTATTATTTTTTTAATTTTTATTTTTAGAGAGGGCAAGGGAGGGAGAAAAAGGAGAGAAACATCAATGTGTGGTTGCCTCCCGTGCGCCCCCTACTGGGACGCCTGGCCCACAACCCAGGCATGTGCCCTGACTGGGAATCAAACCTTTGACCCTTTGGTTCGCAGGCTGGTGCTCAGTCCACTGAACCACACCAGCCAGGGCTTTGCCTCCATTTTAAAGAGGATACTCTCTGCGCTGCAGTTATGACATCACAAACATGGAGAAGCCAACACAGGGTTTGGGCTCAGGCTGCCAGATTTGTATTTTGATGGGTTAGGTATTTGCTTTAGGTCTGCACATTGAGAACCTCAGTTGATTTTATCAGCATTCCAAGAGGGATCCTCTAGCTGATCCAAAAAAAAGGCTGGCAATTCAATGTGTTAATTTATAATGGCAAATGTACCCAGCTCGGGGCTGATTTGCTCTCTTCTTGGTAACTGAACTCAGGAATTCAGGACTCATAATGTACAGGGCACTGGGCTGCACGGTAACCTCCTTTCCTTCTTCCTTCACGAGGATTTCTCTCTCTCTGTAGGTGGTTTGTTTCATTAGATTGTCAAACTAATGTCATACTCCTCCAGAATTTGACAATCAGCTCTCCTCTCTGGGCTTCATTCCATTAACCTGCATTTACCAAGGGCCCCCCACTGCCAGACACGCACAAATGCCGACTGGTGGCTGTCACTTACCCGTCTCCTGTCTAGCAAGGAGCTTCAGCACAGAAGGATTTTTATGGTATTGGGAGGAAGATTTGTAAAATTGGGTTTCAAGTAATTTTTTTATTATTCATGATAAAGAATGTTATTATTCTTTATTTTTTCACAATAAAGAAAAGTAAATAGTGAATAGCTGCTGTAAGTCATATCTTAATTTTTTTACCCAATAGGAGTATCTTTATTTAGTGTGTCTTTGGACATAGCTCAAAGGCCTATGCAAAGTCACAGACTTTGGGACTTAGAAGGGACCTTGGAAACCACATAATGAAAACATACTTTACAAATGAGGGAATGGAGGCCCAGAGTGACTGGGTTACCTCACATGTTCTCAGCTAAGTCAAGATGCTATTGTAATTTTTACCTGAAGAATCCTGTGGCCGAAAGGCTGATTCTTTGTTCAAAAGCAGTTTTTATCTGCAGAATGAGCATATTTAGTTAAAATAAATATGCCATCGGACAGGTGAACATGAAAACATTCAAAATGAAAACATGTCTTAAAATTGACATCTGATCATTGTTGTTGTTGCTTTGTTACCAATAACAGAACTCAACACTGTAGCCTTTCCCTCAGCTGGCCCACTAACACTTTCCTCCTGATGGAGGTCAGAAGTCTGTATGAAATAAATAAAAAGGAGCCCTGCTGCACATCCGAGATGCACAGGCTTATTCACAAGGTGTGTGGCCTGCGTTCCTAAGTGTCAGCACTCCAGACAGTGGTGTGTGCCAGTGTGAGATAATTGTGCTAATGAGCTAGTATATAGGATTACACCAGTTGTTTCCCTTGGGATTTATTCAACAGCAATTATTTCTTAGTTTTCTTCCTCCCTACTCATCACATCATTTGTGTGTGTGTCTGTGTGCATCTGCGTGTGTGTGTGGCTGAGGAAGGCTCACTCTTTTCCTCTTCTTTCTTATCTAAGCAGGGTGGGTACGACCTGCTGGGCATTCTTCATACCCTTCCATTCCTCTTCTTAGTGATGCTGTTCCCTGTGTGCTCTCTCCACATATACCTAGTGTACATCATGGATCGGCCTTCTCAGCCTTTGGGCCATTGGCAATCTTGCCCACTCTTGGAAGAAGCGTCTGTACGTGGTGTGGCCGTGTGCTGCCATGGTGCTCTTGGCACTGGTTTGCATCGTTTTCTCTCTTGTAGTAACAGAGTGGAACACTTACCCAGTCTTCCCACGTGCCTTCTGGAGTTTCCTTAATGATAGGCTCAAGGCGTTTCAGAAGGATCTGACAAGCATCCTTGAAGGAGTAAAGAAGTGAATTCCCATTAGAGAAGAGCCCAGTGGTTAGGATTTGTGTGGAAGAATATTAATTGATCATTGATCAGGTCAGTGAATACTTATGGAGTGCCTGAGATGGACGCACTGGGGACAGAGAGACAATAACAGCACAGCCCCTGACCTTGAGAAGAGAGTCAGTTACTGCACTGTTTCTCCCTCCCCTCTCACTTCCTGAGAAAAAAACAGGCTTAGCAGAATTTCTACTCTCAGGTCCCTTTTCTAAAAATATTCACGTTCTTAATTCCTCCTTCTGTTTTTCTGCATTTTTGACTTATACCTTTTTTTGGTATTTTCCAGCCATTAAAATAAATGCAACAAAACATCTTATTTTCATTGAAATTTGTGCTTTCCAATCTGCAACCATCACAAGCCAATATCCTTCTGGGTCTGAAACATTATTCAGCTCTCTGTCCATCCCTCTGTTCATCTATCCACCGCCAAAGTCCCACAGTGACGGCCTTTGCTCTGGATGTGAAGTGAGAAAATAAGTTTGTTTTTATGATAACCTAGATCTACAAAGTTTCTGATACTCAGAATTGAAACCTAAAACTCAATGTTCTAGAACAGTGATTTTCAACCTTTTTCATCTCATGGGACAAGTAAACTAATTACTAAAATTCTGCAGCACACCCCCCAAAATTTTTTTGCTAATCTGACAATAAAATGGGTATAATTTTGATTCATTCACATCAGTTGACTATTGTCATTTTTTAAATTTGACAATATAAGGGAAAAGTGGTCAATGCTCCTGACTAAATAGTTAGGTATTGCGTGTTTTAACAATTCTTGTGGCACACTGGTTGAAAATTTCTGTCCTAAAAGATGAATTAACCGTTAGTTTAGACTGACAACTCCCATACACATTGAACTACTCCTATCTTGTGTTTGAGTCTACCCAAAACTGGATCTGATGAACTTGAGGATTCCCACACCTTTGTTCTGTGTAAAAAGCATCTCTGGCCCTGGCTGGTGTAGCTCAGTGGATTGAGCGCGGGCTGGGAAACAGAGGGTCCCGGTTTGATTCCCCATCAGGGAACATGCCTGGGTTGCAGGCCGGGTCCCCAGTGAGGGCCATGTGAGAGGCAACCATACATCGCTGTTTCTCTCCTTCTCTGTCTCACTCCCTTCCCCTCTCTCTAAAATAAATAAATAAAATCTTAAAAAAAAAAAAAGCATCTCTGGTTTTTGAGCCCCTTAGGTGTGTCCTCACAAAGATAAGATGGATTTAAAGTGGTTCCTCTTGGGAGCTTAAGTGTAGTATTCTGAGAGTAAGGGAATATGCCTCCACAACATCCCAATAGAAAAAGTGGACAGTTTATAATAGAAGCATGGCAAACAGATATTACTTCAAAAGTACATGCAATCAGATATTTGAGCGAAGGAGTATGAGGTCATGGTTCTATTCTCAAAAAGTAAAAATTAACAGTTTTTTAAACATTAGTTTGAAAATAAGTACAAACAGAAAGGATGAGTACTCTGGTAGAGACCCACCGATATAGACACTTTAATTGCACCTTTTCTACCTGGCTGGCATTCTGTCTGCCTACCTGCCTACCAGAACTTACTCGTGCCAGGTGAAACTTGCACAGCTCTGCATTACTTGGTACTCAGATTTCTTCTTTCTGTGTCTTCCAGGGACAGAGACTGCCTGTGCACTGAAATCCATTCTCCCGTTCTTCCATAGTTGCTGGGAATATGGTTTCCCACTACTTCCCAACCTTCCCTGCAGTTAGCTGTGGTCTGAGACCTGTTCTGCTAATGGATGATGAGTGGAAGTGACTTGCATCACTGCCAGGTCTGCCCTCCACGCTCTCTCCCTTCTCTGGCTCATCGGATGATGACGCTCAGGGCAACCTTGAAAGCCACATGTTGGAGATGGAGGAATTGCCATCATTCTGGGTGCTTGAATGACTGAACGCTCCCCCTGGACTTTTATGTGTACAAGAAAGAGACTTCTGTTGGGTTTCAGCCACTCTGTTCTGGGTCTGTCACTTCAGTTTAGCCGACTCCAACTAACTAACACACTTTCCTGACATTTTGACTAACCCATGCCTATGTTCAGTGACACAGATGACTTCTCTGTAGCCAATCACTTGTACCTGTATCCAGCCAAGAAAACCAAGATGTGGTAAAAGTACCCCAGGAAAGATAGACAGGAAGAAGCACCTGCACGGCCCTGGCATTGACCTCTGAACCGATGGATGCTGCTGTAGCGATTGTATTAGGCACCATGGCTGTACTTGTTTCAGAGATGTGTATATAAGACATGGGTATTTTTAATTCACGGCTGGCCACCTAGGAGAAAAATAAATATTTTCAAGTTCAGTGAGGAGTTCTAAGAAGATTTGAGTCATTGTTTTTCATAATAAAAATTAATGCTTTTATTATGTTCATGATGTCCTTCAAAGCCTAATATAATGTCTTGTAAAAAATTAAAAGCAGCCCTGGCTGGCGTAGCTCAGTGGATTGAGCGCGGGCTGGGAACCAGAGGGTCTCGGTTCTATTCCCCGTCAGGGCACATGCCTGGATTGCAGGCCAGGTCCCCATGAGGGCCATGCGAGAGGCAACCATACATTGCTGTTTCTCTCTCTCTCTGTCTCCCTCCCTTCCCCTCTCTAAAATAAATAAATAAATAAATAAATAAAATCTTTAAAAAAAAATTAAAAGCCCTTTTTAGTAGAGTCTCATGCTGATTTTTTATGTGTTTTCTTGGTAATATTCCACAGTGATTCGATCATTTAAATTTAGTACATTTAGGATGTTAAAGATTTCATTTTTTCTAAGTTTTACATGTGTGGAGAGTAGGCCAAGCTTATATTATTTATATTTATTTGGTGACAATGGCAGGAAGAGAGACACAGATTAGATTGACTGACTCAGAACTTGGTCTTGTGTTGGTATCAGTATCAGATGAACTTGAAATGACCTGAGGACCTGTCTTCTTTTTTGCCCTATCCTCACCTTCACTTCCGCTCCCTCCCCCTTTTTTCTATTTGTTCCCACTTGCTTATATTCTTCTAGTATTTGCTGTTCACTTTTTTCTTTTCTGTTCTTTTTCTTCCAGTTTTTCTAGCAGATACATGTGAAGATTAAGATATTTAATCAAGAAGAAATGAAAAATAAAGAAAGGAGGGGAGGTAAGGCAGGAAAATAAAAAGGGAATTACTTTGGTTGATGTTATCTTTGTTTTTTTTTTCAAAAACACTTTCCCTGGATGTGTTTAGGTATGTACCTGTTTCCAAATGCCAATATTCAGACTTTCAGACTAATGCCATTCAATGAGTAAGTTTTCCCAGAAAGATGCAAAATGAAAAAAAAAAAGGCAATTTTATTGGTTCTTGGATCTTAAAATCCGAAGAGAATTTATTGGTTCATGTAATTGGGAAGGAGAGATGGAACTGGCTTCATGTATGTCTGTATCTAGCGGTTTTATGGTCTCATCAGGGTCCTCTCAGAGCTGCTCACATTTGCTTCTCTTTCTGCGATGGCCATGTTCCCAGGAGTAGATAGGCTTCCTCTGTGGCACGGAAGACTCACTTCTGACTGCCCCTGGCCTATAGCACAGCAGCTAAACAACCAGAGGGGAATGAGAGCTCCTTTTCCCAGTATCTACAAAATAGTCCTAAGAAAGGACTCTGATTGGCCTTGCTCAGTCACATGCCTTCTTCCTGGATCAATCTCTGCATCCATTGGGATTCAGGGACCGTGATTGGCCAGGTGGTCCTGTGCCTATATCCGTGGTGGGTATGGGGCAAGGAGTGCAACAGAGTGAAATACTTGCTCTCTCTGACTATCTAAATTCTAGTCTTCAGGTTAATAGCTCCTGCCATAGATAATGTTAATTAACTAGAGGAATTCTGCTTAAGGCTTGAGTTTTTGCTAAAGAACAGCCCTTTGTCACCTTTCCTGTAGAAGTGGGGAAATATGTACAAAGTAATGACTGTTTATTAAAGACTTACAGGAGTCTCCTGATGCACTCAGAGCAGCGGGGTCAACAGACCAACCACCAACTGGAAACAAAGAGGCTTGGAAATTTTGCTCTTCCTTGGACCCCTGTCAGGACTTAGCTGTCTAGGGCCCTCACATACCTCTTGCATCCTCCTCTTCTCTTCCCTTGATGACAAAAAAGATGACTGAATTCTGGGCTCTCTTAAAAGGAATGTACAGAAGAAGAAAAAGACAAAAGGAAAAGAAAGCAATGATGGATCTTCAGAAGCTGTAAGCACCCCCACTTCCTCGAGCAGGGTCTTCTTGATTAATACACCTTTCTTTACTTCAACTCTGATGTTTTGACTGTTGGCTTTTTTTTTTTTTTAAACATCTGTGCACATGAACCTTGTACCAGTAACAGGCAGGGAGGATGGGGCAGAAAGCCACCAGCATTGAGGAGTCCTTTAGAACTCTCTGGAATGTGGGAGGTGTAATCCAAAGTAGCTCAGGGGCTGGATAGTCAAAAGCTGCAGGTGCGTGCTGTAACAATCTAATAAATTTGTCACGAAGTTAAACTTATTCCCTTTAAAGAATTATTCTTTTTTCTCCTGAGATATCTTCATATTTTGTGTGAGTGTGTGTGTATGTGTTGAGAAACACCTCCTCTAGGGAAGCCTGCATGACACACCTACTGTCGCAAATTCTGTCCAGCAAAATAAGGTGGATGCATGAATTTCCCTTAACCTATCACAGTGCTCCCGGGCTCATTACTGATGTTTCCACTAACAACCACCTCCATCCATGCACCCCGGCCAAGCTCCAGGAGCGTTTACACATGTGTGTGATTTCCACCACTTCGGCCATTCTATTTGGTATATAAGAAGTTTTTCAACTCCACAGTCAAGACCTTAGGGTTTGAGTTCAGGGAGTTGTCAGTTACCCTAAAATTAGTGCCAAATGTCAGTCATGTCAACCATGAATAGAGAAAGTAATGACTTCCTTTTATTTATCTTACCTGTAGAATTTTGGTGTGAATACCTTGTCCCAGTTCATTGCCTCCTTGTGTGACCAACACAGAGCCGTCTGTGTAGATATGAACGAGGGCAGCTGCCTGGAAAAACAACGGATTGAGAAGGCGCAGCTCAGTGCACGTTTAGTGAGTTCCCACATAAGAAACGAGGCAGTAGTGAGGTCAGCGAGGCAAGCCTCCCCAGCAGGATTCTGAGGCTTAGTTTCGTTTTGTGCAAAAATCGCGGGTAAAGACATTCTTAGTTAGGAACCTGGTTTTAGTAAGAGTCCCTTGGGATACGCAGGAGCTGTGGGTACTGGTTGCAACTATTTGAAAGTTACACCCCTGCTTAAAACCTCTGGCAAACCACATAACTAGTGAATTAAACATTTGTAAGTATGATAGATACATGAGTTATGTACCAATCTAGGCTTAGCCTAGATGTGTAAAGATGAACAAGGTGTGCGTCTTCCCCAAGGAGCTCACTGTGCAGTGGGGGGCCAGGCTGGACAGCAAGTCATTAGAATGCAGAATGATTTATGGGATAGTGGGTGTGCCAGAGGGGCCATGGGGCCCTGGTAGGGCGTATCCGGCTGCTTCTGTAGAGCCAGGGAAGGGCTCCCCAAAGTGACACCGAATGGACGCATGAAGAGAGAACAGTTTGCCACTTTGGCAAGGGGGGCAAGCACTCCCCATTGTCTGCAAGGGAGAGCCCTGCTCCTTATTACAATATGAGGCCCTTTAGGATTTAGTCTTTTGTACTTTGCCTGTTTCATCCTTGTCTTTTCCTGCCTTGCTTCCAAGTCTGGCATTGCCATGGTTCCTGTCTGACCTGTGCTCTTGAGTACACTGTTCTCACTTCCTGGCTTGCCCCCAGCCTTCAGAGCCACACCCCATGGTCTCTACTCTGTTAAAACTTTCGGGAACACTCCTCATTCCCCTCTGGGAAGGATCAATTATCCCCTTCTCGGCACTTTCTCTTACAGGGTGTACTAAGTTGAATAGTGTCCCCTACAAATTCCTGTCCACCTAGAACCTCAGATGTAACCTTATTTGTAAATAGTCTTTGTAATGAGTTCAAAGGAGGTAAGGCAGGATTCTTCCCTGGAGCTATGAAGAAGCATAGCACTGCGAACACCTTGATTTTGAACTTCTAGCCTCCAGAATGGAGAGAATAAATTGGTTGTTTTAAGCCACTCAGTTTGTGGACTTTGTTACTGCAGCCACTGGAAACGGGAATACAGGGAGTGACATGTCTTCTGTGAGAGTCTGGAAGAGGAAGGGCACTTAGTCTTTTTATCTTTGTGACCTGAAGAGAACTTTGAGTAGGTCTGAGTCACAGAGACACTAAAGAAATGCTTGTTAAACTGGGTGAATGGAAATGTGGTGTTTTTCCTTCAAGGAGGAGGAGGAGGAAGAAAAGGAGGAGGAGAAAGAGGAAGTGGAGAAGGAGGAGGTGTAGCTAGGGCTTCAGTTTACTCTGTCTGGAGATGCCTGGCGGCCCAGGAGGGATTCCGAGCATCAAGGCGTGCAGGTTCTAATAATAGTATTTATTCACTGAGGGCCTTCCTGATGCCCTGCGAGGACAGCGCTTCTCACACCTAGTTTAAGGAGTAGGTGTTCCAGCTTCCTGAGTCATCAGCCGACCTGGAATGACATGCTTCAGCTCCTAGCCTGATACTTCTTCAGTGAATCAATTCGGAACTCTGTGGGGAAGCTGGAGGCCTTTCAAAGGGAGACTTATGCTTGATTTAAAGAAGTTTTTGTGATGAGATGAAAAGTTGGCATAAAGCTGGCTGCGGTTTCAGTGAGGGGCAGTACAAAGGTGCGGGGAGCTGTGGTATAGTAAAAATAAACATGTGGTCTTTGCCCCTGGTTTTTGGCAGAGTTCCTAAAGCCCATAAAACTGGCCTTGGCCAAGAAGCTCAGTTGGTTAGAGTGTCATCCAGATACACCAAGGCTGCAGGTTTGATCTCAGTCAGGACACATACAAAATCAACCAATGAATGCATAAGTAAGTGGAACAACAAATCGATGTGTTTTTGTTCTCTTTCCTTCCCTTCCTCTCTCTAAAAATCAATAAATACAAATTTCCCCAGAAAACTCCATGGAATTTAGGAATTTACTGTCTTTTGTATACTGATGAAATGACTCTTGGGAGGAAACTTGATAACTGCAGGGTCGGGGGTGGGGGGACGGGAATGGCTGTCGGAAAAACCAACCACTCAGAGTCACGTCTTCCAGCTCCACTCCCTGACTTCCAGGTAGATGTGAAAGACTAGAGGTTGATTTCAATCTCCCACGGCCAACGATTTAATCAAGTGTACCTATGTAATGAAATTTCCTTAAAATCCCCCAAACAACAGGGGTTTCTGGGAGCTTCGGGGTTGGTGAACACACCCACGAGCTGGTGGGCTGGCGGGCCTAGAGGGAGAGGACGCAGCAGCCTTGCACCCCTTCCCCCACATCTCTCTTCCACTTGGCTGTTTTGAGGTAGTATCATTTATAATAAATTCATAGTAATCATAAATAAAGTGCTTTCCTGAATTCTGTGAGTTGATGTAGTGAATTATCAAACCTGGGGGGCTGGGCAGTGGAAACCCCCAAATCTGTAGTCAGCTGGGCAGAAATGCCAGTAGCCTGGGCACCCCATTTGTGCTAGCATCTGGAATGGGGGCAGCCTTGTGGGACTCGGCCCTTGACCTATGGGGTCTGCACTGAATCCGGGGAGTTGGTGTCAGGATGGAATTGAATTATTGGACACCAGTTGGCGTTGGAGAATTGGTACAGAAAAGACACAACATTTGGCATCAGAGGAAAAGCTATACATGTGACTCTCCAAGATCTCTCATGCCCCAGCTGTTGATTCAGCTCAGGCTTGCAGACGTGACAGTTACCTTCTTGCACCTCTTTACAGAATGGCACATTGGACCTGAATGGGAGTGTGACCCAGGAGTCAGGGAGTCTCTTCCTACCGCCAGAAGAGCCACGGCCCTGAGAGGTGTGCCGGGCCTCCTGGGCCTGGGGATGGGCTGCCCTGGATAACGACAGGACATGGTGTTCCAGGAACCCTGCCAAATGCTGCACAGTCATCTCATTGAATTCTCGTCAGTCCTGCGAGAGGATTATTCTTCTCAGTTTATAACTGAGGAAGCTGAGGCTCAGAGAGGTTAAATAACTTGCTTAATATAACACAGCCAGTAAGTGTCAGGGCCAAGGATTTCTCGGGTCTGCCTGACTCCAGTCGATTAGGGATTTGGGGAAACTGCTTCATCACCTAAGAAAGAGTTCCTTCCATAGGCTTTTGTGGCGTGTGAGTGAGTGCGTGTCAGCTGTCAGTAATTGGGTGTAAGTGGAAGAAGGCTTTCAATGGTAGACCCACAGGGAGATCTAATGCATTGTTGGGTTTATATTTAGATCTAATACACGTAAGATTTTTCTGCTTTTGGTGGACAATCAGGGGAGGCAACAATCTTTCCCAGTTTTCTAAACAGCCTTCCTGTCAATGACACACTGGGATTGCCGGGAAGACTCTGTACCAGTCCTGTGCCTTTAATGGACTCACCTCGATGCCGCCCTTCCTCCTCCCTTCCGCAGAGGGCCTCCAAGTGACTGGCCTCTTCCTTTCGCAAATGTACCTGGGAGGATTTGGGAGGCCTCCCATCCCCATTTCCCCCCCAGAAATGACACAGATTCCTGGGAGAGGTGGCTTGAAGCAAACAGCTGGTGAGGGCAACATGGAATGACTTCTCTGCCTAAAGACTCGGGGTGCGCCGAGGAGTGTTGTGGGGTCTGGGGCACAGGCTGGGAGCAGCCCCATTCCTGCCCAAGCCTTGACACCCTTGAGCTCCGAAAGCACAGTGCCACAGGCCTTGTGGGTGCTTGTTCCCTTTTTGAATAAGGGGTTCAGTGGAGTGGTCAATGCTCCATCCTGGCAGTTACTCGGCCACAGGCTCGCTGATGCCGCTCTCTGCCATTGAGGCATTTTGCTGCTGCACTGTGTTGAAAGTGCTTGCAGATGGGTGCTGCTCAAAGTCCTGCCCGTTCCTCCCTAGGGCCGCGGGGAGGGGCTCAGTGCCTTGTCAAAACGAGCTGATTGGGCCAGGAGTGTGTCTGGCATGAGGGTTATTTACCACATACAGGACTTACCTGGTGATAGCTTGTTGCAACAAAGCCGACTGAAAACTTCATGGGGATAACAGCAATGCCTTTCTTCTTCCAGTAATTCTTCTTATTGAACTCTTCCACCTGCATTCTTCGGCTGTGAAAGGACGACTTCTCCAGGCATTCGTTCCAGCATCTTACCAGGGGCTCAGGGTTGAATTCTTGTTTGTAGATAGCTTTATCAACAGTTTTGTACATGTTTTTCTCCCTAACCTGAAATGGGTGGAAAAGTGAGTCAATAGTTGTGGTAAGACAGAAGCTGACTGCCAAAGAGAGACTTGAAAAGCCTCCCCATTAAAGCATAAACTTTGATGGGGAAAAGACAGGGTCTTTCTTCTTTTTCTTTGAACAGCATGTGCTTTTGCAGAAACAATGGAGGTTATTTCTCATCTCTTCTTTAAAGCACTAGTGAGGGTCTCTTCCTCCTGAAAGTGGAGGGTATGATAGTGACCGGTCTGTGAAGGTCAGGGCGATGAAGGAGCCTAGGGAGGCAGATTTTCTTTTTCCTACAAGGTTCAGATATGGAGCAGAGTTAGTAAGTAATATATAAAAGCAAGGGTTTATTATCATAACTGATGATTGGTTCTGCTAGAGAGGAATAGTAGTATTGCAGCTACTGACAAATAGCCAATCTTCTCTAAGCCTTCTAATTGCCTTTGAAATGTGTGGTCTGTGGATGAAAAAAGAGATTCTATGGAAAGGAACCTCACAGGGTGATCTGATCATAAATTCCCAACTGGGCAGGTCAGGGTGGGTAGTCACAACCCAGGCATATAACTTTTTAGTAAAAAGTTTTCCTTTGCCTTAAGCAAGCCCTGTCCACTGTTTCGTGCATCTAGGCTAATACACCTTTGAAATACGCTGTAACCACCCTCAAGAGAGCACATAATCTTGATAATTATTTTGCAATCCAATTCCTGCCTTGCTTTCTCCCACCTCCATGGCATCTTCCTCACATTCCCTCCTCAATCCCAAATGCATAAAAGCTGCCAAACTGTTACTCTCCAGAGTATTTGAGATCTTGCTTCCTGGCATATGTCATGAGTTGGGCTCAGATAAGCTCTTACAGAATTTCTCTACAGGTTTGGACGTTTCTTATGTCAACAAGTCAAATCTTTTTGAAAATGTACGTGAATATGGGTGAGTCTCATGTCCTGGAAGCTTGCAGCACCTGACAAAGAAGGGGAGCCCACTGAGATACCGCAGGAGTTTTTCATTATCCTCATCTCACTCTAATAACAAATGAAATAATTATTATTATCAGCAGCAACACTGCAAAGACACTATCTAGTTTATAAAAACAGATACTTTAACAGATGCTAACTAATTTGATTTATGCAGGAACTCTGTGAACTGAGTCATATTGGCCTCACTTTACAGATTAAAAAACTGAGCCACAAGGAATGTGCCTCTCCTTGTTCAAGCTATTCCACTTACCTTGATTACCTTTTCAATATCTGTGCCTATCATTCCTCAAGGCCTATCTCAAGTGCCCTCTTCTCCAGAAAGTTCTCCTGACTTCCCTCCTGCCAAACCAATGAGATGTCTTCCTCCTTTGTATCAATAGAACAGTTGAAGTGACTTCTCTTAGGATAACTTTTGCTATGTTGAGGTGTTCCCTTGTGTGTAGGAAGTACGCTGACAAACGCAGATCCCAAACCTGGTGGTCCTCCCTGTTGAATTTAGGGACAAGAGGGTCAAAGGACAATACATAGAGAGCCCATGTTAGAGCAGGGGTCTATATTGAGGAAATGGGATTGAAATGCAAAAAGTAGGCTGGGGTCTCATTGGAATTTAGGAGGAGCAGAAAGTGTTACCAACAATGACTTCAATTGCCAGTGGCTGTCCCTCTCTCACCTAGCATATTGTATATTCTGTGCATCTGCTAGGATATTGTACAGAATAATATTTTTGGAGGGCATCCTTTTGTCAGTATCTCTCAAAATTTTCAAGTACACTAGCAATTTCACTTCTGTAAATTTACGCCATTCAGAGAGGGCAACATTGTTTTAATAGCCAAAGATGGGTAACAACCTGAATGTGTACTACTAGTGGAATGGCTAAATAAATTATGGTACATACAAATTCATAGCACCATTCGGTCATGAAAAAGAAGGAAGTAGATCATTCTATTGCCACAGGAAGATGGCCATGGCCTACTGTCAAGTAGAAAAAGTGAAGTGCAGAATAATGTGCTTATTGTGGTCCCATTTTGGTAAACAACTGTATATGTGCAAGTACAAACATATGGCAATGTTTATGTGTGTGTGAATACAGATGGGTGGACACCCATAGAGAAATGACTGGAACAATAAATATGAAGCTGTTAACAATGGTTCCCCTTAACCAGTAGGGAGGGGATCTAATGGAGATGTTCACTTTTTGTTTTAATTACTTCAGTGGGGTTTGCATTTTAAAAAGAGTCATTATCCTTGTACAGATTTTTTTAAATGTTTTTAAAAGATTTTATTTATTTATTTTTAGACAGAGGGGAAGGGAGGGAGAAAGAGAGGGAAGGAAACATCAATGTGTTGCCTCTCACGTGGCCCCCACTGGGGACCTGGCTTGCAACCCAGGCATGTGCCCTAACTGGGAATCAAACCACCAACGCTTTGGTTTGCAGCCCATGCTCAATCCACTGAGCCATACCAGCCAGGGCCTTGTACAGATTTTCAAAAGTAGGAAAAAGAACTCTTTGCACAAGAAGGGTGGAAGATAAGGAGAGGGAGGTGAATTCTTGTAGGTAGCCCTGAATATATCTTGAATTCTGATCCAGGGCTAAATTGAGTGGTTCTTCTACAGTAGCGATTTGCAGCCTTTTTCATCTCATGGCACACATAAACTAATTACTAAAATTCTGCAGCACACCAAAAAATATATTAGATTTTTAGATTTTCAGGGTCTGCAGACCCTGAGATTGTGCCTGTTCTATCCCATCTCCAATACAATTAGCTGTCTGTTAGTGGCTTTAGTTGTTTGATCACTGGAAAAGAAAAAGCAAGAAATTTTGCACATTTTCTTTTGGGCCAGATATGATTCCCCTGTGCCCTGGGGTATATACAAGGCAAATACACCCTGTGGTGGCTCATTTTATCCACTCTTACACGGCTCTGCATGAATTCTGAATCAGGAGGCATTAGATCTTTAGGTCATTTGCACATGCTTTTCACTTTGGAATGCACTCAGGGTGCAGGATGTTGTTCTTTTTTTCTTTGACAATCTAAGGGAAAAGAGGTCAGTACCCCTGACTAAATAATCAGGTATTGCATGTTTTAAAAACTTGCAGCACACCGGTTGGAAATCGCTGTTCTACGGTATTTCCCTGGGTAGCTGGTTTCACACATCATCTGATTCTTCAGCAATCTTGGTGTGACCTTAATTACAACCTTACCTTTTCTGGCAGAAGACCACATTTGGTTGCCACAGCTGTGATGCAAGATTCTATTAGTAGGATTCCTTGTGGGAAGCCAAATCCACGAAAGGATGTATTCGACGGTAAATTGGTCATACACGCACGGCCCCGGAACCTGAGGTTTTGGATTTTATATGCATTTTCCAGCTTTAGTAAAAGAAATTTTATTACCTAAAGGAACAGAAGATATTCGCATATATTGGACAATAGTTTTTTCTTTTCTGTAGAAGTACAGAGTCGAGTTGCTGTGGAACCCAGTGAGTACTTGAGGAAATACGCTCAGTAAAGACTTATCTAGAAATTCTGCATTCTGTTCACGATCAAGGACACTGGTTTCTGATGCACGTACCTCCTCTGAGTCGTCTGGTGTGCACCCTCCGTTAATGAAGCACTCAATGTCTAGAGCTTCGATTCGCCCGTCCTTCATGAATCCCACCTGTCACCAAATGATGGACATTTTTATGTTTAAAATTTACATGCCAAGTTGGAACACATCCCCGTTCCACTATTGGGCAGGACTGAAGACAGACACTGCTCCTGTCTGCTTGGTGGTGTCCCACACCTGGTGTTCCCTTGCTTTTTTCCTGGCAGGCAAAGACCTCCTCTGACCTGAATTCTGCGAGCCCTTTCCGTTCAACGTGTAATTTTCTGACTACACGGTCAGCATAAAATTCTAAAGTCCTTGCTTATCTCCAGACATATAATTGCTACCTTCTTCTTCCTTATTCTTGGAAGATTCTCCTTCATTTTTTACGGGTATTCCTTCCAATTTAGACTGCGGTTTTCTCCGTTATGGAACGGTCTCTGGAATTCCAGTGTGCTTTGGAATGAAGCACAGCGCATTTTGTTTCAGGAAACTTCGGAAGCCGAGGTCAGAAATGAACAGTGGAGGGGTGGCTCCCATCGTACGGAGCTGCGAGGCACTTTGTAATTGGTTGTGGACGGAACCAACGCGGGTTAGTGCTGCTGTTCTTGCTGGGACTCACAGAAGGCACCACGCATTTTGTCAGAAGTTGCCCCTCCCCTCCCACCACCTGGACCAGTTCGTCTGCAGAGCCCAGGTTGAAAAGGAAAATTCCCACTCCCTGTTGTAGTTCTGCCAGAGAAGGATTGGCTCTGGCCCCTTCGTCTTTCTGAAAACAGGGATAAATACAAGGGATGGAACCATACCACTATGTGGTTATTATCATCTATTTCAAGAGAAGGGTTAGATGATAAACCAGAGCAGTTATGACATGAGGAAAAATCCACACATTCAGAATTCGTGGTAATTTCAACAAAGTCTAGGCTGAAGTTTAACTTTTCATGAAGAAAGCATGCTAAGCAAAAATAGCAGAGAGAATTCTTAAGCTGTTTAATACGAACTTTTAAAGAATTTTGGGAGAACTTATCACACAGCAATATCTATTATACTAATTTACAATAGTTCCAAAAAAACAAGCAAAACATTGTTAGCTAAGTTTGAATGAGGACATGTAGATACTTGTGTACACACATACATATTATTATATTGAAAGTAAGATTATATTTCTTTGAAAATAAAAGAAAATTTGGATTTTAAAGAAAATCTGATTATTTTCCTCTTTTTAATTATATTTTATATTACTATAATTACCAAAATATTTATAGTCTAGAATCTTCTTAATAAGGACTAGTGCTAAAGGTCTCATCTCTGTAATATAAATATATCCTGATTTATAATCCAGGCCAAAACCAAATAACTCAGCAATTATTGTACTATACCAACTGTCCCCATCCCAGAATGTGCCAGATATTATCAGAAGATAATAATATCTGTATTAATTTCGGTGCACTTGAAGGTGAATACAAAGTTTAATTGTCAGCTATAGTTTATTCCTCTCTAATTATAAAAAATTACTAATGCCAATGGAAGAAATAAAATTGTGCTGTGGTGTGAAAGCTGTGGCTTTAGTAATACAGTGAATATAACAGTTCAATAATCTAAGGCAGTGACAAGTTTAGTTACCTGTATGCTATAAGCAATTCCCAAATAAAGCATGTTTGATAGGGAAACGTTACATCAGAACTATTCTAAAAACTCAGTCACAAATGTGAAAAGTAATATTGTTGTCAACCAGATGTGAATAGTACTTTTAATAGTGTTTATGCTACAGTTGCATAAAAATGCAATAAATGTGTTTTGAAACAATTTGAAATTATTTCACTTGTTAGTGGATTCTTTTTTCCTATTTGCAAAAAAATTTTGTGATATGTTCAGAACTACTTAGTGGAAATACTTGTTAAGTGAAGTTGTGGTATAACAAGTTTGTAGCTTCTTTCAGGTTTTTTTCTTGTCATTGAGGGAACACTAGGGTAAATCCTTATTCCTTCAATAGTGTTTTTATCAAGTATTTTGATTATTTAGCTTCATAATTCTATACTAGATTTATTAAAAGTTCCTCATAAAATTGTTATGAGTATTCAAATGCACAACATCCTCATTGAATATTTTAGATGCTAAGATTATTGTTTTTAGAATTCAGCAAAATCAAAATAATAGAAAAGAATAAAACCATTGAAATACAATAAGGTGTTTTAATAATTTTAATACTCACTTTGTATTTTCCAAACAATGGGTGTCTTCCCCCAGTTATTAACATGTCATCTTCACGATCAAGAACAAGACGAATGGGGTGACCAGTTCTAATGAAAACAAACCTTAGTCGGATCCTCCTTCCAGCCCATCCACCCACCCATCTACTCACCTAGTACCCATCCACCTCTTTATCCATCCCCTCTTAAAATATCTACTCACCCATCCATCTATCTACCTTTCAACCCATGCATCCCCGATCTGCCTTCCCACCCATTTTATCTAACCATTCATTTAGCCATCCATCCATTCCATGTATATTCACTGAATGCATACACTGGGTTAGGCTTTGATCTGAATTAGTGTATGACAAAATTACTATTGTCTCTGTGGTCTATAATTCAGACCTAGCTAAATTGGTTAATGTTACATGTCCATTAACTCCTGTTGTTATGGCTTTAAACTTGACCATCATCCACATCCAGCCATTTCTGCATATCCCCACTACTAACAACAAAGGACAAAGAGTGTGAACCGATAAATGCAAACTTAACAGCACAACTGCAAAAAAGGCCAACACTTGTCCTAGGATGTCTGGATTTGGATCTTCCTTCTTGCCCATGACTGATACGCTGTAGGCCAAGTTGGGCCCCTGGGTAGCTAAGAGCTTCAGTCTCTCTGTATCTCAGGGGCAGAGATGCCCAGACTTTGGAGTGCAGAAGAATTCTCTGGAGTGCTGGTGAAAATGCAGATTCCGGAGCTGAGCACTAGGACTCTGATTTAATAGGTTGGGGAAGGGCCCTAGAATCTGCATTTTCCTCAGCAGTTTTGATGCAGGGGTCATCAGGTGCATGTGGAAAACCATGATTCTAGTGTAAAGTTTCCTGGTCTTCTTTAATGGTGAGGACCACCTGGAGCATCAGTTAAATGTTCAGTTTCTGGGTTCATTTCCTAGTGACTTTGATAAAGTGGGTCTGGATGGGGAGACAGGAATTTCTATGAGCCAAGAAGACTCTTACCATCAGCAATTTGGGAATGCTGCTCTGGAGATCATTTAACACAAGGCAAGTGTGTGCTAAGGCAGGGTTGTGGCCTAAGATGCTACTTCCTGCACTTGGCTAAACAGTAGAACTACTAGGAAGTTTTAAAATATAATGATGGTTGGGTCAGTATGTGGCATCCTTGGAGTTGGATTTAAACACAACAGAGATGATTCTAATGTGCAGTCATGCTTGAGAAGTCTTAAAGGCACAAGCCTGGTGGGAATGAAATGAACTGATTATCCCTTGCTAGGTCCCTGGTGGGTGTGAATAGAGAAGGGTTCATTATAAAAACAACTGGAGATGAGATTCAGATCCTGCCTTTTTCTACCTCTCATTGGGGAAGGAGACACCTATCTGAGTGTCTTAGGTCCTAGCTCTGAACTACACAGAAGTTGCCAAAGGAACAAGGATGTTTGTTGTTTACAGGCTGATTAGGGTTCTGACAAAGTACCAAAAAATAAGTAAAGAAAAAAGAAAAAAAAAGAAGATGAGCAAAGAACAAAAAAGCCAGCATGATGCACAGCATAAACAGTGAAGGAGCAAGGCTTCACTGAGGCCCGGGAGCTCTATGAAGATGTCATCAGTCACTGAGCACACACTGAAAAGCCAGCCCTTCCCAGGTGCAGGGAGGCGGGTGGTGGGAGCCTTTCTTTCCTCACCCCACGTGGTCTGCAGCTGAGAATAGGAAGGAGAAATGGGGGAGCCTTCTCCCTCTAGGCACTCCACACTCAGAGACAGGGCAGGCCCAGCCCTACAGGTGTTCAATGAATGATGCCACTTTTCCTTTTTATAGGGAGTTAGCATATTCAAAGTCCTATCTACAAAAGACTTTTCTGATAACTCTAGGAGGGTGAGTATTATATTTACAATGAAAAAGAAAAAGAGCCTGGCTGGTGTGGCTCAGTGGATTGAGTACCGGCCTCCTGAACTGAAAAGTTGCTGGCTCATTCCCAGCCAGGGCACATGCCTGAGTTGTGGGCCAGATCCCTAGTTGGGGGCGTGTGAGAGGCAACCGCACATTGATGTTTCTTTCCCTGTCTTTCTTCCTTCTTTCCCCTCTCTCTAAAAATAAATAAATAAAATCTTTAAAAAAGAGAGAGAGAAGAGACAGGAGGCTAAGTCGCCCGACGACAGGTGGTTATGACAGCAGCCCCAGTGACTCTCAGGCCACTGATGAGCCCTCAGCTCTGCCGTTTTACACCCTCCTGTATCCCCAAGTGCACTTACTTAATAGCGCTCACAGCTGCAATAGCCCCGAATACAGCTGGTCGTCCTATCTTCCCGCCAAAACCTCCACCCACTTGTTTCACATGACAGGTGATCCTGTTGACTGGGATGTTTAACGTGGAAGACACTGTTTTCTATAAAAGTTAGATATGGGGAGAATTTTACAAGAATGAAATGGCAATGAAGACTCTGGTTTGCTGAAATACAACATCACAGCAAAACTCATCCATATCTACTGCTAGAGCAGAAAAAGATCGACATAGTCTGAATGTGTCTTGTGGAGTCCTATCGAGTTCATAAACATAGGTCGTTGTCACAGAACAGCCTTTCCAGCAGAAAAATGGCATTTTCCAGAAGGGAAACTGAGTCCTGGGTTCCTGCCAGAAGCTGAAATCCTAGACAAACGCCTAGACTTATTGTCCCAACAAGGTGAAAAATAGCAAACCTACTGAAGAAGTATTTGCAGCTAAAACCTAGAGCTCTTGTGACTGGGGACATGAAAACGTGCTATAAAGTGAGGGGTTTACTCTAGAAGTTAACTGTAATAATTATTTTAGAGAAAATCAAGTCTAGATATAGCTTCGTGCTGTCCGATCAGAGTCCATTCAAGCATATTGCAAATGAATGCGCTCTTTCAATCTAAAGTGACTCTGGCTGTCCCATTATTTACTATTTCACAAGACCAGAAAAAATAAAAGAGCTCTGGGGTCTTAAGCTCTCTACTGATGTCCGCTGCTTGTCTTCTAAGTAAAATGTCCGCCAACTACGAGGCTGTGGGGGTTGAAGGCCATGGGAGAACTGGAAAGTTACAGAGGTGGGGGTGGTCCTGGGCCTCACCTGCACGTGGGTTGGATCCTGCGTTGACACATAAATGTCCAGTTCTTGGTCCCCTCTCTTTGGAATAACAAGCACTCTTTGTGTTTCCATGTAAAAATGCTCCTGTCCTCCCACGTGGACCTGTCCTGTGAAGGGCAGGCACAGGGAGACTCCTGAAGCTGTATGCTGGTTGGAAACGGCCATGCTGGGGAACTCAAAAGCAAGTAAGACATGTACTGGCCAGCGTGGATTTGTCCTGACTGAGGAACTGATGGGTCAGGCACTTGTCCTGTGGCACCGAGGGCAATCTGTTTCAGAGACCACCGTGTGGGTAACAGGGTGAAAGTGTCTGGTTCTGTTCTCCACTCTGCCCTTGACTCATCAATATCTTAGGAGTTTTTCTTCATTTATTCTGTTGCTCCTACCACCCACCCTCAAAAGCTACACACACCACACACAAACATATACACACAATTTGGAAAGAAGAGAGCTAAGAGAAATTTGGACAAGTGCCAAGACTTCAGAAGATGGTCTTTTTGAGAGGAAATCATGTGCTCCCAATGTCTGCTTCACAACAGAATCCTGCAAAGATCCTATCAAATATCCTGAGTCTCTTACCTTCAATAACTTGATCGACTTTCCCAAATGCCTCCTCAATATTTCCTTGTTCAAGTTTGTTTTCAGGGCATAAGAATGAGTTGTGTTTTATGGCATCCTAAGGGACAGGAAAAAAACACAAAAGCCAAATTCTTTGTATTCTTTTCTTCCACCGGCAGTTTTCTTTTTTTAAAGATTTTATTTATTTATTTATTTAGAGGGGAAGGGAGGGAGAAAGAGAGGGAGAGAAACAATGTGTGGCTGCCTCTCATGCATCCCTCAACCTGGCTAGCAACCCAGGCATGTGCCCTGACTGGGAATCGAACTGGCGACCCTTTGATTCGCAGCCCACACTCAATCCACTGAACCACACCAGCCAGCAATGGACGTTTTTTTCTTAATCAAAAGCCAGCCAACTCCCCCAGATTGCCATGTATTAGAACACATCAATGGAGCCATACAAGCAAGGAAGTACTAGAGTAGTGGGCTTGCCACAGAGATGGTATGTCGGAGGGAATGTCTTCTAGACTGCAGAGGAAACCAACAAGGGTTAGAAAAATATTAAGAATTGAGATTTGGAGGCACTGTGATGATCCAGTGCTTTGTGTCAAGCACTGTACAATATACAGTGGATTTACATGCATTCTCATGTAAATTCTATTATGATCTCCATTTTCCAGATGATGAAACTAGGCATAGAGAAATTACAATAATTTTCTCCAAGCGATGGGGCAAACAAGTGATGGAGTTGGCGCAGGTTTAGTTTTCAGAAACATCTTGCCTAGTGGTGAACACTTGATGGGGCAAAAAGCAGCAGAAAATGAAAAATATGGTTGACTTTTTCATTTTCTGCTATACCAAGATCTCAGTAAGTGACGCAAGTACATGTGAAAGTATGTTTATCACCATGCTGTAATGTGTCACAACATAATAAAATCTTATAAGTAATATATGCTATATTTAGTAAGCACTAATTATGTGCCAGGCACTATTCTACATGTATAAACTCATTTGGTCTTAGGACAACGTGATGAGGTAGGTATTATCATCATCAACCTCATTTTAAAGATGAAGAAACCATGGCACAGGGAAGCCAAGTAACTTGCCTAAGGTCATACAGTTAGTAATTGGTGCAATCAGAATTCAACCCTGGCAGTTGGCTTCTAGAACCTGTGCTTTTAATCACTACCCTACACTGCCTCGCATATATGCATAATCACATAAATGAATGAATGGATGGATGAATAAGTATTGGTATATATGACTATTTTGTTACCTACTTCTGTTTACAAAAGAAGTTTTTTGCTGACTCTGACAGTCCTATTCTGAGGGAATGCTGGATCTCTAGCCCTCCTGAGTCCCAGGATATTTGGTGGGCGTGCCCTCTGGGTGCATCATTTTCCCTTGAGGAGATGGGATTAGAATTGAAAATTTAAAAACCCATATTAGGATCCTAGTATAACCCTATGAAGGGGAGTGAGCCCAGAAAAGTGGCCTGGGCTTCTTGCAGAATCGGCAAGTCGGGAATTTGGATAAGAGGTGATTTGGTTTAGAAAGATCATGAAACAGTTTGAATACTGAACAAGTTGTACCTTTCAGGTGCATTGAAAAATGTTCAAACGGTTCACTGGGGCCTTTGAAAACAATTTATTTTCGGTCACACTACACAAACATGTAAGCTTTTCTTAACTCAATTACTCTGAACTTAGAGTTAGAACCTGCAAACCCCAATCCACATCTGATTTTTCAATTCTTACTTAAATATTGTTTGCATTCCCTCATCCATACTCAGAAATGAGAGTAGAGATTTCTGTGGAATTCTATTGTAAGAATACCGTTGCTGTTGGGCTCCACCCTAAAAACATGATGGTTCCCAACGTCCAGTCTCATCATCTTTCTCAAGTAACAGAATCCCTGATTTTTGGTAGATACCTGGCTACTTGGAATAAAATCTATATTTCCCAGCTCTCCTTACTGTTAGGCATGGAATATGACTTGGTTCTAACCAATGAGATGTATAGGAAGATATGTGCAACTTCTGGGACTGTCCTTAAAGACAGACATATGCCCTTCATCATCATCTCATTGTCTCTGCTATTTGGAATGTGGTCGTAATGGCCATAGCTTCAGCAGCCATTGTGCGCCAAAGTATGAATGGAAACCATGCGTGAAGGATAAGTAGATAGAAGAAGCCCAGATCACCGACACAGAGAATCCCATGTAATCTGGAGTGACCACTTTTAGACTTTTGAATGTAACGAAGAAAGAAATTTTTATTAGTGTTTTTCCTGTTTCTTGGAGCCAAGGCTAATTTCAATTCGTACAAGTAGTATCTTTCAGAGAGAGAGCTGATCTTTTCAGAGCAAGCCAGTGACAAGAAAAAATTAGAGCCCTCAATTAGTCTTGCATTAAGATATTTACAAAAGTACTTTTAATTCTACAACTTTATGGGAGAGACCAGCCAGGTTACCTCTATGGTGAAGATTACGGGTTCCAGATCTTCATAGGTGATCTTTATCTTTTCAATTGCACGCTTTGCCTGCACATCTGTCTCTGCAACCACAGCACAGATGACCTGGCCCACGCACAGTACCTGTGGAAAAGACATGTGTGAAGGGGGAGAAAATTCTGGGTAGGAGTAGGCTTAGCTCAACTGTACCAGTGGCTAGTGTCTTAGTTGTCATTGTTGAGTAATAATAACCGCGTTGAAGTCACATTCAGCTGCATGTGCTTGGCTAAAACATTAAAATGTTTTTTAAATTAAAAAATAATTTAAATAATACAGGTGCTTCCATTGGCCATTTTACTCAATGAACGTAAGCCCCAGAGTGGATGTGAGATTGGCTATGACCTGAACCTGCTCTGTCCTATCTAGTTAGGTTCACTGTGTCGCATTCATGGTGTCATTTTAGGCATTAGAGATAAGAAAGTGTTTTTGGTTGAACCTGGCTCTCCTACCCCCATTCACATGTTGAGGCCCTAACCCCTCAATGTGACTGCATTGGAGACAGGGACTTTAAAGAGGTAATAAAGGTTAAAGGGGGTCATAAGGGTGAAGCTCTGATCCAGTATGATGGCTGTCCTTGTAAGAGGAGGAAGAGACACCAGGGAGGCCCAGACACAGAGGAAAGGCCATGTGAGGACCCAGGGAGGGATGGGTATCTGCAAGCCAGGCAGATGGGAACAAACCTGCCAACACCTTGATCTTGGACCTTCAGCCTCCAGAACTGTGAGCAAATAAATCTCTCTTTTTTAAGCCACTCAGTCTGTGGTATTTTGTTACGTCAGCCCGAGCAGACAATAGTTCCTAAATGAAAGCCAACTTCTTCATCTGGAGTTCAACTAAAAGAACAGGGATTCATCCCCTGGCCAGGGGAGAAACAATCTGTGTGGGACTCACCGAGACGTGGCCACAATAGCACCAAGAGCCTTCACGGGCCGTGCCCCGCTGCAAGCACTTCACATGTATTAGCTCATTTAAATCAACACAATGAGGAGGATGCCGTGGTTATTCCCATTTCACAGGCAATGACACCCGAGGACTCACAGCTAGGGAGGGGTGGAGCTGGAGCTGCACCACGGCAGTCTGGCTCGAGAAGCAGGTGCTCAGTGAATGACTGTAGCCTTGGTCAAAGGTCAAAGATGGCAAGAGCAGCTCTGTTACACATGGAGTGTGTGAGGGAGGTGGAAGGTGAAGCAACTGGTTGGTCCAGAAAGGGACGGAGTTCAGTGTGAATAACAGGGAGTGGCTGTGCTTTTTGTACTCTCCTTTCTAGATCTTTCTATTCTATCCTGATACAGGTTCACTCCTGCATTTTTCAGATGAGGGTAAACTGACTCAAGGGCACAGAGTGGGGAAACTAAGACTTGTTGTTTTTCTGTAATAACTTTTCTTTTTGTTATGTTACTTCCTGACTCCAGAAGAGCTGGTCTGTCTGAATGAAGACATTAGGTGTGGAAAGAAGCCAGAACTGGCACTTCTGCCCACGCCCCTCCTTTCCAGTGGCAGAGAGGGCTGGGAGGCCACGAGAGGCCGGCTGGAGGTGGTACCTTGGTGATTATCTACACAAGTCATCCGGAAAGGCATATTCCATACCTCATCTACAGCCAAAACATTGCTGTCTTCAGCACCATTGGTGCCTGGAATGTCTTTAGCTGTTATCACGTCAACTACCCCGGGTAGTTCAAGGGCCTTAGAAAAATCAATTGATCTGGAAAAAGAGAAATATTTAAGAGGTTGACATCAGCAAGCTTTGAGGGCCCAAACGTTAAGGGAGGGATAGATCATGGTTGACAATCAAAATATGTAACAACTGGTCCAGCTTAGGGTCTGACCAGAGCTGACCTGCCAGAGAACAGGGTCCGGGAGGACCCTGCCGGGCCGGGGGTAGCACTTCAGCTGCTGGGAGAGGAGCTGTCGAAGGGTCCAGCGTGTTTGTTGCAAAGGGGTGTCCTTGGGAAGCTTAGGATTCGGGCTTTTACTATTCGGTAACAAAGTACTTCAGTATTTTATCAGGAGCTCTGATGAAATAGACCTCATCAGCTCTACTTAAGAGTTATTCCTTGGAGCCTTGCCTGAAGATGCAGTGGGGAGGTGAGGCGCTGTGAGATTAGAATGGAAGCAGGAGGCCCGTAACTGTACTTTTTGTTCTCTTTTCTGTGGTAGCCATTTCCAGACACTGTCTCTTCCTCCTCCTGGGGCTGATGACCTTTTCTTTACTCTTTCCATTTTCGGTCCTTAGGGTTTAGCCCATGGCAGGAGAATGGGCACATTCCTCCAGGTGTGCCTTTAAAAGGCTTTTTGAAAGCTTTTCATTTACTTACGTGATTTTTGCATGGGCTCTGGTACTGGTCACCAAAGCCAGGGAAAGTTCTTTATCCACCCTGGGGATGTCATCACAGAACATGGATTCCCCTGTGGCATGTTTAAGGCCTGAGAAGTGCATGATGGGGCGTCCCACCGGATCCTGGAGGGGCTGGCAAGAATTCACACTCTACAGAGGAAGACAAGAGTTGCCCTGGAAAAGCTGAACCCTCAGAAGTGCCCTGGACAATTACCAACACTCCCGATTCAGGATTGACAAAACAGTCACCTTTGGGCAACAAACAGGGCAGTGGGTCAGATAAAGAGCACGACAATTTAATTATGTAACTACGCTGGGAAATGGTCATTTCAGTTATGTAGCAAGGCCTCACACAGGGCCAGCTTTTCGGCAAGATTGTGAAAGAGGTGAAGGGGCACCACAGTTTCTCCTTTTGGCATCTTCTTTTTCGAAGTGATACTCCTCTACCCCTTTGTTCTGGAATTTAGAGGGTCTCCCTGTCCTGCTTTCTGACCTTTCCAGGAATTAATCCGTTCACATATAAAGTGATCCTGATGGTGAAGGCTAGAGTGATGTAATTCCTGAGGGCGAGGCACCAAAGTCTATGCCAAAAGCCTGCTTATTGACTTGAGCAGGACCCCTGGTAGGGGAGGGGGTGGCAAATGGCAATGGGGTCCACCGGATCCAGCCTAAGCTGCAGTGGCTGCCCCTGTAAGGGTCATCAAAACATCGCCGGGAGTATAAAGCAATGGAGAAAAGGTTTACTCCGGATCTCTTCTCCAGAAAGATCTGTGTGTGGTGTGTGGAGATGGGGTGTGGCGGGAGTGGTGCTCTAGTAGATAATAATAGATATTTTCTAAGGTGTCCTTCAAGGATGGGTGGTTTCAGTTATGTGGAGGGCTCTCATGTTGCTGACAAGATTAAGCATTTGCGTGGGGGTGGAGGCTGACCCTTGCTGCTCTCCTGTGCTGCCCTTCCCCCACACGGGGCTCAGCTACTCCTCAAACAAATGCCCGAAGGCATCAGCCTGATAGTCTGAAGAGGCTCTCAGCCTTTAAAAAGTTCAGACTGTTCCAGGTTGGTTCAGCCTCCAGTGCACGGAGCAGTAGCTCAGGCCTGGTCTCAGATCCAGTGTCTCCCTGGATTGGCCTAAACGAAGGGACAACGGGCTAGCAAAAGCTACAAAGTCAGAACTTAAAATCGCAACTCTGAACGGCTGGCTTGTTCACACAGCTGCAGTTTATCTCTTAGTGGATACGTTTCCGTTAAATTAAACTCACTGACCTGGTAGCTTTGGACTCCCTGGGGTACTGTGACCGGGAAATCTTCTAGAGCACTTAGGAATAGGTCTGAAACTTCAGGAGAAGGAAGGCAGTCCTGAGTGAAAATTCAAAACAATACAGATAAGCTGATTAGTTTGTGATTAAGTGGGGCTTTGATTTAGGAGAAAATGTATTGGCTAAAGTTTCCATGAAACTGCATGGTCAGTGTCACCTGAATAATCCAAATCCCCCTCACCTCCCAGGGTGTTACTTTGTATGAAAGTTTCTCACTCTCCCTCTCTAAGTACTGAGGAACTGGACCGACTGGTTTGAATCTGTTCCTCCAGTCACCTGGAGGAGAGTGAGCCCTGCCGGTGAGCTGGCTGGCAGATTGGAGAAGAAAGAAAATTTAGGGCTAAATAAGCCATTAAGCCATTCCAGAATGAGCTAGAGTTCACTATACATAAAAGAGCCCATATACTAACTGTTTTTCTCAGCTGCTCGGCTTTTCTGGAGAGCAGTAATACTGGAAAGCCACCTGTGTGTCACGGAAACCCATCAAGTGTTTTAACTCAGGAATCACATGGCAGCAAGGCTTATCCTGGGGAGTGTGGTTGGTGAGGGTCCTACCGGACTAGACGAAAATCAGACACTTCAGGAACGCTGGACTGTGGGGGTGAGGTTGGGGTGTGGGTACAAAGTAGGGTGAGAATTGTAATCATAATCAGGGGGAGAAAGAGAGAGGAGCAAGGAGGGATGGAGGGAGGGAGGGAGAGAGAGAGAGAGAGAGGGAGAGAAAGGGCATCTTTTGCTTAATTACTCCAGAAATTTACAATCAGAAAATCTAGAAAGAAGCTACTTAAGTATTAGCATGCAGATCAGTTTTCATATTTTTGAAAAATAAAGTTTTATTTTACATTCCATATGGAAATTGAAACTTGGTTGCCTAGGGGCAGGGGTGGGAGGGTTGGCTGTAAGGGGGTAAAAGGGTAACTTGGGGGTCATTGAAGTGCTATGTCTTGTCCGAGGTGGTGGCCACATGGGTTTACAAATTTTTCAACACTCACTGAATTTAAATAGGTACACTTTATTATATGTAACTATACTTTTGCCAAGTGACTTTGAAAGAAAAATAATTGCACATCAAAGCAGGGGCGCCAGTAATGCTTCACTCCCCAGGGTGCGAGGTAAACATCTGTGGACTGCAGACAGTCTGGGATCCCGAGCCTCGGGAATCTGGAAGAAAGGATGGCTGGGAACTGACCCAGAACAGGGGGCAGGCATTGGTGCAGGCTGCCCACAAGCCAGTTCGCAAAAGTAGTGGGAAAGCTGGGAGCTTGTGGCTGCAAGGTGCACGTAGAAGCCTGAGCGCTTAGAGGCACAGAGGACAGCCTTACCAGCTTCTTCAGTTTCTGCAGAACTTCTAGGTAGAACTTGAAGAAGAAGCTGACCACCAGAGTCCTCTTGAATTCCACCCGGCCCCCTGGTGCTGAGCCTGGGAAGGAGACTTCGTCCAGAAGCAGCCTGCAAGCCTCATCTAGCATCAGCTCATTCCAGCACCTGGGAGTGTTGGAGGCAGGAAGGAACCAGTTAAAGGGCTGTTCCAATCATGTGACAGGTGCTAGTTACTGGACAGAGATCATTTAGAGACCCCAGAGTCTTTTGCTAATGAGTTGGAAGAGAACTTAGAAATCACCTAACCAAACCCTTCAGGAAAATGGAAGCAAGAAGTGGGCTGAGGGTCATGGTAGGGTGCAGATGAAACCTGTTCCTTGAACATGAACCACGCATGTTCAAGAGCCAAAACACGCTGGAACCTGGCATTAAGTACACAGACCATTAAGGGCCACTTCCATTATGAACTGGACAAAATTCAGACTTGGACACAGCTCTTACAGAGGAAGGAAGAGGCTGCACCAAGCAGAGGGAGGGGCAGGGGCCTCTTGGATGCTGCCCGGTGTGTGTTCGCTGGGGCGCTGATGTCACAAGAGGACCGGGACTGAAGGCAGTCCTCGTCATTTCCATCGTATTCCTCACCCGCAGAGTGCCACCTCATTAATCCAAGTCAAGTAATGTTTGATTCATTTAGAAAAACTGTGGAAAGAACAAGCAGTGTTTCTACGCACGGGAGTTTCCATCTTCTCAGGGCTTTACCAGCACTTGCCTGAGCCACATTTCCACTTTTTTTTTCTTTCCTTTTTTTTTTTTTTGACATCGATTCACCCTCGGGGTGCAGGGTTCACTGCCTACCTCCCTCGCAGCTGCTGGCAGGTTCTGTGAGCACTGATGGTGGCCACCCCGACCCCTCCGTAGGTGACGCTCAGGTCCTCGATGGTGTGTGTGTCTTCCTGGAGGAAGACTCGCAGGCCAGCATTCACGTCGGCCAAGGTGTTCTGCTGGCACTGGCCCTGCCGGAAGGCTGACACAAATTCCCACTGTGGGGACAAAAACCACGCGGTTATCTGATATGTCAAAACTAAGAGCATGCTTCTGCTTCTTGGTGCCACTAATTAAGCACTTGGACCCAATCTAAAGGGACACAAATGACACTTGGCATGATCTGAGGGCAACGTGGCTGCTTTCTCATTCGGACTGGGAACAATGCCCTGGCAAAGGACCCCCCGCCATGCTTGATGCCCTCAAGGAACAGGGATCTCTGCACCCCTTTCCGCTGAGGTCAGGAGGCCGGGATCATTTCCACACGCTCTTATTTCCAGGTGCTCTTCCTCGTAGTCTTCAGACCCCTTTGCCGCTGTGAGGACGCAGGAGTGCTTTTCCACACAATTTGCCCGAAGTGCAAAAGAGACCCCCGGCCTATCCTGGTCTGCAGAAATGATGGCTTTCCGTTTTGCATAGCTCTTGAGGGGGGCGAAATGAACTTTCCAACAGAGAACTAAGGAATCTTGTACCGGAACAACAGGAGGGTGGTGGCTGCCCCACTGACCTCCTGGCACCATGACCACCACTGGCGTGCAGGCATGGGGTTAATGGGGATGGCCTGTGTCTTGGGTGTGTTTCCATCTGTGTGGCCACCGTGGGTGCTGTGTTTGCATCTGTCTGTCTTTCTGCCTGGGACTTTTATACAGATGCACGTTTGACTGGGAGCACAGTTCAAAGTTTTCATTCCGCAGGAAAAATAAGTGAAGATCACACGTGGCTGACAACATGGCTTAATACAAGATTTCCTGCATAACCCAGGTGATACCTGGCTTTTGATCTGTATGTGTGTGTCTGTGTTGCCTCTCTCTGGGAAGACTGTCCTCTTGGGCTCAGGTACAGTTTTGGAGAGAGGCACAGGGAACAGCGAGTGAGGACAGAGGGCCTCCTTCCCAGCGGGGGTAGAGGGGTGGCCACATCGACCCCAGGGCCCCTGTGTGAGCAGATGTCCGGAGGCCCTCGTGCTCTATGAGCTGTTCAGGTTAGCTTGAGTAGAGAGTGGAGAGGCCCTGCCCCGCAACCATTTCCTTGTGAGTCAGGCTGAGAAGCTTATTCCACGGCCAGAGAGCTTTAATTTCTACCTCCGGAGCTGGTCAGTGAACACGAGGAAACAGGACCAACCGCAGGCCCTCGGCAGGCCCCACCCCACAGCTGAAACAACACCCTAAATCCACACCCTGGGGCTGCTTGCTCAAGGGTGTGGGAGGCCCCTGGAGCTGCGCCAGCACACAGTGAACAGGAAGTTATTACTCTCTAGCAGAATTATTCTCCTCCTATCTGTTTTCAAAGTTGTAAGATGACTGGACTCAGTGGTGAAAAGGGAAAAACAACTCTCAAGAGTGACCAGGGGACTCCTACCTTTCGAGAGTGAGGGATATACACAGATTGCAAAATTTCCTCTGGCTTCAGGTCTGCCATTGCCAGCCCAGCAAGAAAATGTTCGTTTAGAGGAATCTGCCGTGTGCCTTCTGTTGAAGATAAATGACATTTCTGTAGCGTGGCAACAAGGAGTGCGAGATTTATTCTGCGTGTTTAAATGTCAGCAGCAAAGAAGAAAAGGGCACCTTCCTCAGCACCGAGTGAAGTGACGCAGAGGTCTGTGTCTGTGAGAGGCAGGGCTCTCCTGCGCCACCCCCTCCCTGTTGGCAGCTTCACGACAATTACTCTCTTCAGCACACCTGCTGTGTGAACCGGGTCTCCTCCGCCTCCACGGCCTGCTGGGCCTGTGTGGGTTTTC